>CM037785.1:545577-595577 GCA_021229015.1 Solen grandis
CAAAACGACTATAACACCTAAAACGGCTCTAAAACATCACAAGGAAAGAATTACAGCGCCTATGTGTGTACATTTGAGGAGTACAAATAGATAAATGGATGTAATGTAATTGTATTTTGACATCTATATTAATATGACCTGTTGCAAAAGCTGCTGGAGGAAATAATGGAACTCGTGACGTCATTTCCGCTGCTGTCAATCTGTCATCACTTTCGTATTTTATTGCGACGGGAAATAAATCGAAAGAGAGACCAGGGTGTTAAATCAGTCAGTGAGATATCTGATTTAATTGTCTTTTCAGCAGGAAAAAATAAATGTGTCTGTAGGTTTACGATTGTCTTCGAACAATGAACCGAATCTAAGTAGGACAAATATCGAAAAATATACAGTCTTACCTGTCTATAGCGGCTAGTCAAGGTAACAAGAGGAAGTGACCGCTGAACAGGGGTGACCGCTAAATGAAGGTTAAGTATATAACAAAAATGCTATAGTCTGGTAATACTAAAATAGACCGCTAAACGCAGGTCGACCGCTTCATACAGATGGCCGTTAATACAGGTTCAACTGGAATGTATAAGAAATAGGTACACACCACAAATTGTGTAAAACAATAACGTAATCAATTTTAAAAATGCCTCTTATCTATAAATCATACTTAACGCTATGTAATACTTCCAAAATATTTCCTTTCTTTACATCCATTCAGTCTGTTAGTTTTGAAAACTCTTGATATTTTATTGAAATTTATTGAGATAATATTATAATTATATATGTCAACAAAATCATAAATATTTCGTAAAACTTGCATCTGCCTGAAGTCTTTTCAAGCATCTAAAGGACCATGATTAAGATTAAATGATGGATTGATTACCTTTAATTTCAATATTCTAAATTTGATTCGAATAATCGACTATTTGTTTATTCAGCCACTAATTATTCGAATATAGATTTACGTATTCTATTGCTTTTGTTTTCCCCCAGCACTTATAATTGTCAAAATAAATCACAGTGCAGTATAACCTCGTGTTCAGTCTAATATTTAAGACATACCAGACAAATAAAATGAAAAGTCTTCTAACAAAAAAAAGTCAATTTATTTTCGGGAAATCTCTGCTGCAGTAAGAATCGTAGAGAAGTAATATTAATTCAATGTATTGCAAGATTGCACATTTCACTAAAATATTTTTTTTTTCTTTGTTAAATATTAACTTACAAATAACGTATAAGAATGTGTTGTCGAATCCTGCTAGAAACACGACCTTCCGAGAAGCAAAGTACTGGTCAAACCCAGGAACCAGCAAGAAGGATAGCTATAACTTGTACGAGCTTGTTTTAAGGTAAAGTCCCTAAAATGGTTCCGTTACATTTCGGACCTCATGGCCTTTCACGGAGATAACCAAGGTTTTCTAATGTTTCATTAGAGTATCTTGGTTATCTTGGTAGAGGTTAAGTGGTCCAAGACGGAGCGGAACCATTACAGGGACTTTAACCTTAAAATTGACGTAGGATATTATATATCTTTAAGTCATTTACTTCAACATTTTCTTCACACGATTGTCCGTATTTTACACGTACACAGTTGCGTTTTATTATTAGAAAACATCCAAATGGCAAGTTGAAAGATAAAAAAAATATCAAATGCACTGTCTAATATGTTGGATAGCGTGCCGAAAGCAGTTCACAATAACACTGAGTACACTGGTTCTACAATACAAGAAATAGGATACAAGTTTCTTTCCATTAAACATGTTGTTTTCAAAGTATTATATATGCTTTTTACCGAAAATACTTTGGAAACATAATTTCTGAAGTGGTTTGTGGTTATTCAGTCATGCTCGATGAGATATAAACACGCACGTGCAAGTATGAATATGGCAACAATAATAAAAGCTATATACATACAAGTATAGACGTTATAATGTGCTATATTTCTTTTCAGTTGAACTTGTTTTAATTGTATTATGCAATATGTATTGCTTATAGTTCATTTGTTAGTATAGGAAGCGAGGCCTAGCACAGGGTTAAGTTCTATATTTAGTATAAGATATGAACTATATTTGGCTTACCGTTTCTTTCACTTTGTCATGTAGGCAACATCGGCACCTTTTAGCATCCGACTCACGTAAACGTTCAAAACAAACATATTATAAACCTAACCAGGAATTTTTTTTTTCTGACCGCCACTCACATTTGCAAATAGCCATCACGTAAAAAAAAAAAAAAAAAAAAAAAAAAAAAATATATATATATATAGTTAAACACAACAACAAAAACAAATAGCAACAGCAATGCTACAAAAACCCAATATGTCAGAAAAATGTCTTATTCGTGGCTGGAAATATATCATACGCCTTTTCCAAGGGTTATTATAATATTTCCTTGACGACACTAGCATCTACATGACTTTGCTTGGGTATTAATCGAATTACAACACAAACTACAAAGATATTCCGAGAAGTAATTCAGTCAAGTTCAAGCCAATTTGCTTCACCAAAGACATTAATTAGAACTGATTTCTCATGAAACCGTCCCACTGTTGTCTGGCACGTCCTATACTGTGAAAACATTATTTTTTGTGGGCACTAAGTTTCGTCGAAATGATGGGTTTTATCCACGAATATCAATCCCAACGAAAACATGTCTTTTGTATAGATATCACGTTTTCCAGAAAATAGATCCACGGATGAACATGCCAACGAAATTCCATTATGTGCATAATCAACGAAATTTAATGTCAACGAAAATAAATGATTTTACAGTACTATCTCCAGGGAGGGAATGATTGAAGGGAGCAGTGTGATAAAAAATAAAAAAAATAAATCTAAGAAATATTTTTTATTTACAAATTTCTATACAAGAAAATCTAAGATGTTTATACACGAAAAACTTACATATCTTAATTTTTGTAGTCATTTATGATTTCTAATGTGTGTCCTAACTACAAAACATCTAATTAATAAAAAAGAAATTAATAATTCAGCTTTGTGTGTTGGGGTGGGTATGGAAATGATTGGTTCTTAGAGAGGCATTAAATACCTATAAGCGTAAAAGCCTTCCTTTTTTATCAATTTATTTTTAGTGGTTAAATCCACCACCCTTTCCTATGCCCGGAAACACTCATATCGAAAATTAAAATATAAAATTTAAATTTCCCCCTATTATTCGTAATTTACATATCGTACACATATATATACATGTAATTATAATATTATTTTAAAATATCTATTTAAATATTTGATATTGTATGTTCAACTTCTACGTAGATTTAAAACAAATTGAGCACGTGTACTTCATATGGACGACAGTGTCACCAGCGTGTGCCGTTGAATTCTGTAGACATTCTTTCATTTTAATTAGGTTCCCAAAATAGAATCGATCGTTTAACATTTTAAGAACTTAAAACGATGGAAATTCTAAAAAATAAAAATCTAGCCTCTTGATTGGCTTCAAAAGTAGGCCATACTCTAATCATGGCAGAACACTCCAACATCCTCATAGTGATAACAGTTATTATCTCCCCAGCCTAGATGATCGCAGTCGTGGACGGCCGCCTCTGTTCCTTGGCAAATGACGTTATCCAGCCAGAAGGGTTCATTTTCAGTCCCATAGTAGGCTTCGCTCCTTGCGGTTCCATTCCTGTGACGATTAAAACAAAGGGCATCGCATGAATTGTGTACGGTTGAAGAGAAGGTCAAGCGTTTCCGGCAGGGAACCAGCTTATGCTGGTCGAGTGTTGTATTTGGTTCCCAGTATCGAATCGTGAATATGTTTGTTGTTATCTTTAACCAGTCATTGCAGCATTACTTATAGCATTTCTTTTTTACATTTTTTCACGAATTGAATTTACTTTTTATTTTGTCTTTCGGTCTACTATTTCTTCGGCTTACGTCCTTGACTTGCCTTTCCTTAGCCCACCACCGCCATTGGTTCAAATCCCAGCACGGTCATTCTAATCCAACAACATACTTTACGTACTTTATTTCTAATTTCAATAAACTAGTTACCATTTGAAGGTAATGTATTGTTCTATACGAATAATTTACGTCAATAAAATCATTTGCAGTTTGTAAACGTAACTTTGCGATAATTGGAAATTTTGCCGCATGCTTTTTTGAGATTTAAAGTACATTCTAGTTGCAAAATCTTTGTTAGATTGTAGCTTAATTGACTCGAGTAATTAGTGCATGTGTACTTACAAGTACCCAAAACTCTTGCAGGCAACTTGAGCGTTTATATCGTTCCATATATTGATGCCATTAACATTAACTGTGTCATCACAGATTGGACCCCACCGACCGTCGTGTAATACCTCAAGCCGTCCCTCGTTCAGCCGGCACTTCCCGTCAAGCGCCCCGTTACACAGACGGTACATGGAGTTCAGAGGCCATACATAGCATGGCTCATTACAGTCTGAATCATACATGATAATAGAGTTAAAGCCGCTCGTTCACAGATGGTCATTGACTAAGAATTTGATTTTAACTATATGTGTGTATTGTGTCTATCAATACCCATATACAGACGCATGGCGACCAAATGCAACATTTCGTAATTGTAAAAATATGGGTGCTATCTCTATCAATGCCAATAACGTTACAAACGATATTAAACCTATATTTAGAATTAAAGAAAAAACTATATTTGGAAATTCCGTGTGCCGTCTAACAACTGATCAAAATTACTATTCGCTTTTGAGCTCACTACAAAAGATCAACTTCCAATTTTGCTACACGGAACTGGTGAAGACGCCACGTTGCGGGACGTGTTACGTGGTACCGCAAACGTCTACCGTATTTTATATTAAACCGATTAGCCGAAGTGGGCGTTTTAGAAAAATAGCGTTTTCCAGTACAACGTGACATTTACACTTTCCGAGTCAGGAAACAAACACTTCACCAATATTAAAAAGTGAGAAGAAAAAACAACTGTTTTGTTTCTTTCGTTTATCTGTGAACAAGCTGCTTTAAGAAGTGTTTCGTAAAATTTTATCTGTTTTACAGCTATTGGACAGAAAGCGACAACGCTTATAAAAATACAATCAAACCTGTCTTAAGCTGTCAGTTAATGGAATAAGAGAAAGTGACCGCTTAGCAGAGGTGATCGCTAAATGAAGTTTAAATATATATCAACAAAATGCTACATTTTGGTAATATTAAATTGGCCACTCAATGCAGGTTAGGCGCTTAGGACAGGTGGTCGCTAATACAGGTTCAACTGTATTCTTAATGGCACAACTGGTGACGTTCGTGTAGTCATTGACGAGGGAGGAAACACCGAAATACGCGAAGAAAACCCACGTGTCCTTTTCGTATACAACATTAACTTGACCCTTGGATCGAACCAGGGTTGCGTTGGTGAAGAGCTAAAGTTTTACCCACTAAGCTACCTTGACGCCCACAGTCTTGGATTGAACGTATTAAAATAAACATTACTGGATGTTTTCTGCAAAAGACCTAATCCAACTGATTTGCTACTTAAGTAAGCTTGTGAAGGAAATCTCGTCTACTCTCAGCGCGACCGCGATATTGTGAGATTCATCAATAGTTAACGTATTAAAGTCTATTTAACGTTGTTTTGCTATCGCTTTTACACTGAACTCTCGTTCCAGCCTGCACCTCTGAGAATTCGCGCCGAGAATATACGATATTTCGTCGAGTAGCTTATCGTTTGGTTTAGGTGTTTGCTTCTATACTTACCTAAATGGCCATAGCTCCTCTCACTTCCACAATCAGAGAAAGTGCCCAAATAGACGCCACTATTTGTGACACACTGACCGGATCCCGCCGTGAATATCACGGAGCGACACCGGGTGTTCAGGGCGCAGTAGTGGAGACACTTTGCCATGGACTGGGTGACGTGATTGCTCAGCACAATTCCGTAGGTTACGTCACTACAGACGTCATAAATTCTGTATGTAAATCCCAAACACTGGCATCCTTCCATTAAGAAAGATGTTAATATCGCAAGAATGGGAATCGGTTGCTTCATGATATTCTGCAACAAAGTAAGAACGAAATGTCAGGAAGCTATGAAATGAAGTTACACATGAGCGCAGTTTCATGGGGAAAGATTGTGGCCTATCATACGAATACCTATGTTTATTCCTCTACCTTAAATAAAATATTCTGACCATTAGTAAAATATCTAGCTCTTCATTTTTGTTTTTAGTTCTCATGGAAATCTGGGAAAATGATAAAATATATTATATAATTATAGATATGTACATATGTATCGGATATAAATGTACTACTTTGATAATATGGAGACAGATTTTGACTTCTGACTTTTGCTGAACGACGGATATAATACAGTTATCTACCACAGCCATGAGTATTGTTTTCTCACAACGGATTTTATTTCAGCTGTTTTATAGCCGGTAATCTGATGTATCGCTAGTGCAAAAAGAGAATTTAATTTGGCCACAAAATAACAATTGGAGGCACCAACAAAAACAGACAGCATAAAAATAGTAACTGTTAACAATATAGTTGTTTTTTTTATTTCCTATTTTATTTGCTATAATATCTAGTTCCATCTTCTCGTTATGATTCCCGTTTGAAGGGCATGCATCAAAAAAAAATCTTCTTTATTTTGATTTTTCATCATTAAAGAGTACCTGCATCAAATAACGCCGGAATAAACATGACAAGGCAAATTATATTTTATAAGAAGATCGTATACTGTATGTGGGAACGACATAAATACGCTTGCTAATTCTTGAAAACGTCATGACATTTTTCTGTTTCGGCGCCAGCTGTATGCATTTGTTTCTGACCATGACTTTTCAACAGATTTCGACATATAGAAATGATTAGAAATTTTTTCCAAGTGCACCTGCTTAAGGATAGTGTTCTCATTAGCAAATGGTCCATGCTGGTTAACTTTTTTTCACAACTGAGCAAAATCAGAATTACATTTTATTGGCATAATAAATTGACAACAGCGAAATAATGTGCTAAATCATTTTATTTACGCAACTAATCAATTTAAATGCAATCTCCAACGCAGGAGATCTAAGTGGCACAGCC
The DNA here is from genome assembly GCA_021229015.1 of Solen grandis. Taxonomy (NCBI): domain Eukaryota; kingdom Metazoa; phylum Mollusca; class Bivalvia; order Adapedonta; family Solenidae; genus Solen; species Solen grandis. Next base: position 552,606 of record CM037785.1, read on the forward strand.
ATGATTTACTCATGATCCTTTGGGCACATTCACTTCAATTCCCCCCCCATTTCAAGTCCCCCACACCCCCGGTTACTTTAAAACGCTTTCAAATTCACCTCCCCGGGAACAAAAACGTTTTAAAATGATTCCCTTTCTTTACGTCGGGAAAATGTCAAATTCAGAACATTTATAATATAAAAATATACTAATAAAAAAGTATGTATCATTGATATTTCTGTTGGTATTCGATTTCCCTAAATTGAATTCATATGAGCTTAAGATAAGACTGGTGAATTTCCTCCATCACGGGAACTTAAAAACGTTTTCAAATGCCCCTCCTCCCCGTTGATGTTTCTTCGTTGAGAAAGTATATACTGTCTTTTACAACTTATACTTAAATGTGTCGTTAGCAACACTGATGTATCTATTTGTATTTGATGTTCCTAAATTGAATTATATGCTGTTTAATTGTGGACTTTAAAAACGTTTCAAATTCACCCGGGGTAACACGTAAACTTATTGGTAGGACATTTTGGAAAAAAAAAAAAAAAAAAAAAAAAAAAAACGTTTTCAAATCCCGGATTGGGAGAAATTTAATGTTCCCGGGGTGGGAGGAAGCATGAATAAGCCTTTCCATTTCTGTCCATTAATTAATTAATTCCATTAAACCTATTCGTGTTATCCGCGGGATTTGAAATTGTATTTATTTTCCCGTGTAAGGCATTTGAAAAGCAATGAGGGATCTCAAAACGTTTTCATTGTGCCTTGCCTGGGATTATAAAATTGTTTTCAATTCGTGGGGAATTCTTTAATGTTTTCATGTGTCCGGGGGTTGCTTGAAATCCTTACTGAATTTATCAAGGGAAGTAACTGCTTCGAGAAGACGTGTAGACCCTCAAAAAAGCGTGTATCCGTTTGAAGCTGTAAAACCATTATTTTTCAAGTTTGCTTTTTACAAGTAATTATATGCCTTGATAAAACTTGAACTTAAAAGGAAAATGTCTGTTATTGTTTAACAGTGCTTCCAAAAATCAAAACATACCTGTTGTCTCTTCAATCTTTAACGTGCCAATATATCCATGGAAACAACTAAATAAAAATCAACAAATATTTAGGCACGCTCGGAATCCTTACTGTAGAACTGAAAATGCAACTTAGGGTTTAAAATTTAACTACGGTGGATGAAGTGACATGGTTATTGTTCTTATTATAAGTGCATGTATTACTATCTTGTAATGCGAGAGACTATCATGTGAAACAAAAATTGTATTGTGGGAGGATATGAGGGATACTAGATATACTGTATACGAGATACTAGAATATAACTTGTGGGAACGAGAAACTATTTTGTTGAAACTAGAGAGTATGTTGTTGATACTAATTTGTGGAGAGGAGAAACTATCTTGATGGAATGAGGAAATGATTTGTGTGGCAAGAAAATTATATTTTCATCGACGCAATAATGTCGCGAAACTAGATGACAAAAGATAGCAAATTTGAATGGTAGTTATGCCCTTCCCACAAGTTGACTTTCTTTTTTCTTCAGAAAATTCTCGTTCCCACAAAACACTTTCTTGTCCCCCCATTATCTATTCTCGTTCCAATAAGATAGTAGTTCGTTCCCTCAAGATCTATTCTCGTTCCCATGATATATATTCTCCACCCCACAAGAAAGTATCTCGTGCCCTCAAGATATATTCTCGTTCCAAAAGATCTATTCTCATTCCACAAGAAAGTATTCGTTCCCTCAAGATCTATTCTCCATCCTACAAGAAGTATCTCCTACCCTCAAGATATATTCTCGTCCCCAAAAGATCTATTCTTCATCCCACAAGAAATTATCTCCTACCCTCAAAATATATTCTCGTTCCCAAAAGATCTATTCTCCATCCCACAAGAAAGTATCTCGTTCTCATAAGATCTATGCTCCATCCTACATGATAACATCTCGTTTGCCACAAGTTCTATTCTCCATCCACTAGAAAGTATCTCCTACCCTCAAGATATATTTTCGTTCCCAAAAGATCTATTCTCCATCCCACAAGAAAGTATCTCCTACCCTCAAGATATTCTCGTTCCCAAAGGATCTATTTTCCATCCCACAAGAAAGTATCTCCTACCCTCAAGATATATTCTCCTTCCCAAAAGATCTATTCTCCATCCCACAAGAAAGTATATCGTTCTCACAAGATATATTCTTAACCCTACAAGATCGTATCTCGTTCCCGCAAGATCTATTCTCGTTCCTTTGAAATCTATTCTCCATCCTTTCACAAAATATGTCACCTCCATGCCACCGTACACAAGTCACAAATAAGCATGTGAATTTCCAACATGCTTTGCTTATAATTATTTCATATGCCTATTCTTTTAGAACTCGACGTTCCTTTGCATTAACTTTGCATTATTAATGAACGCTTCACCCTAATTCATGCATATTTTTTTAAAGAAGTACTCTCTTTCCTCCACAAACTGTCAGCCATCATTCTGATAATTTACATGCTGATTATCAATAATTGCTTGACTTTCACTTAAAATAGAAAATATATTTAGTACCTTAGTTTGATTTATGTCTATTCTATGCTTTCTGTGGTGTAATATTTATACATATGCAGTCAGTATATTGACAAGAGAAAATTGATCTCAAACAAAGCTGTAACCATTTGAAATATTTTGAAAGACAAGTGCACTTTATTATTTATTCAGTCATTACATAAATTGTTTGATAAGTCTTTTGTAATAGTTGAGTCGTATATCAATTGTTCATTTGGTTTGTCAGACTTGGAACGCCAAGCAAAGGAAATTAAACAATGCCATTTTAACGACTTCAGAATATCGTAGCACGTACTGGAATCCCCGACCCCACGGTCACGAGAAAGACGCTCTAATTACTTGGCCAAATGGACTGTTTATTTCCAAATTTAGTTACTAATAGTTAGAAATCGGATAAACTGAGAAAACTGAAGACCAGTAAGCAAAGCCATTGCTTGAGCGTTCTTTAAGGGGTGTCCACCTACAAGATTCAGCTTAATCACTCTTACAGGGTAAAGCATATTTTGGACTGTTTCAGATTTGTTATCAAGATGTTGGTTGGAAATCATCTTCGGGTCACACGCAGTCGATCCTCTGTGTTGTATCTTAATCGCGTTTATTTATTAATTTATTTATTTCCATTATCGCAGATTTTTAAAAACACCAAAACTCAATCATTATGCTTGTTTCACCCGTGATAATAAAAATTACAATGGAAGTTTCTAGTTTGTGATGTAACAGTTAAACCTAACACTTTGTCATCTATCATCATCATCATAATCATCATCATCATCATCACCACCACCACCATCATCATCATTATCATCATCACCATCATCATTTTCATCCTCACCATCATCATTATCATCATCATCACCATCACCCCATCATCATTATCATCATCATCATCACCACCACCATCATCATCATCACCACCACCACCATCATCAACATCATGGTTTTCTGCCTATAGCAGTAATATATTATTATTATTATCATTATTATTGTTGTTGTTGTTGTGTTGTTTTATTGATTTCGTATTATTCCTTTTCTTCCTTTCCATGACTGAGTTTCGACAAGTTGCAGATGAGCTAGCGTCAGTTGAAAATACATTTGAACCTGTATTAGCGGCCACCATACTAAACGCTCAACCTGCGTTTAGCCGTCATTTTTGATTTTACCAAACTGTAACATTTTGTTATATAATAAACCTTTATATAGCTGTCACTTCTGTTAAGCGGCCACTTCCTCTGTTCCCTTTACTGACCGCTTAAAACAGATTTGATTGTAATTTTAAGACTCAGTCTGGTTAGATTTTAAACAGTTTACATGAGCAGAAAGCTTTATTTAGACAAACGAAATCTAGTTATCATCATCATCATCATCATCATCATCCATGTTTCGTCAACGCAATGCTCCTCTAAGAGAGAAATTCATCAAGCTGTACTTTGTCGTTATGAACATGATATAATCTAATCTCTTCTGATGTATGATAACAAATCATTTAACTACAACATTTATCCAATGCCTTTGAATAAAACCATATTTATCAACTAGATTCTCTAAACTTGACGGCAATGATTTTCTCGCGCCCTTTATCTAATTCTAAGCAATGCATTTGAACCCAACGAACGTTTTAAATTAACCTGCATTTGAATTAAGTTAATAAAAAATCTATTAACTCAGTTATCAACCACGGAGGGTCGATATACGATAAATTCGTCATTAATACGGTATTCATTTGAAACCTTACGAGCGGACTGATAAGCTTAAAATACAAAATGATGTATCTGCATCGGAAAACAATGTCACTGGACCCGGGCAATGGTGAAATAAACATTACTGTTATCTGCTGCTGTAATTGTGTTCGATTCACGTGCTGGAATTTAATTGTGTAAGTTAACGGTAATGTTTGAAAGGTTCGACGATTTTTTTCTTCTTCTTCTTCTTGTATTTTTCAGTCTTTTTGCTCGATTTTAAAAACATGATGACAGACATATATTTACATTATATAATTTGACATGTTTTACCTGTCCGTTTCCCTTTGAATTAACTGAACTCTAAAGTCATTCTATTTCGATGACAATAAATTTCGTTGATTATGTATTACAGGTAATTTTGTGGATTCGTGTTTGAGAAAACACTAGATGGACAACTTTTGTTAGGATTGATTTAACTACTAAAATGTCCACGAAATACACGAACATTAGTCCCAAGCGAAAATTAATAATTACTGACGTCATAAGCGATTCTCTTCGAAAATAATCTCTAATTTACAGGAGCTATTGTTCATCTCCAGCATTTGATAATCATTGAAACATAAATTAATTAGAACACTTTTGTCTGAAGTCACTCTCAGAAGGCCAAAGCGAGTGTAGCAAACCTATGCTTCTATTGTCAGGGGGAAAAATGTCTTAATATAATTATTCTATCCGGCTTAGAAGTCATCCTTTAGATTTATGAAACACTTGATTTTGTCAAACATATCGATTTATTTTTAACATGGAATAATAGAGAAAGGTTTTCTATTGAAATAACTCGCTAAAAAAGCGCTTTCAGAGCTTTTGATTGGCGAAAAATTCGGGACACCTCTAACTACGGTTACCGTAGTAACCTACAAGCGAATATCGTAATGAATTAAATTTTATGCTAACAAATTACTAGTTGTTTGATACCCGCTAATGCTAGGCGTAGAACATGTCACAATATGCAGTTTCAACTAAACGAAATTGGTGGTTACAGAAACAGAAGGTGATACTGGACACAAATGCCGATAAGTTTGTGACAACCTACATATTGCACGCGCATGTTTCATTTCTTTTTTAAATAAATGGATGGGAAAAATGAGATTCCTTTCAACTTGTCAGCGAGACAAGAACTTCTTTCAGGCACTGGTACATCTTGTTATGGTAAAAAGGAGAAAAAAGGCAGACAGGAAATAATACACGTGTAAAATTAGTGTCATTTTCGAGGTATGCATCATGTTTTCGTGGTCGAAATTTCACAGGGATATGGTCCGAAAATAATCGGAAAACTTCGGGTAATTCCGTCTAAAGACAGACGTTCCGAATGAACCAAAAACTGCCTGTTGTCAGTGTTAGCCAGGCTAATCACCCCTTCTGCTAGGAAGATGGTGAAATGCCTGACTGTGACAAAACAATGGCGGAAATTAATCGGATATCTTTGTTTTTATGGCGTAATGGAGATTCTATGATGATTATATCTAACGAAGTGTCTGACATTGATACAAACGTGCCATTCTTTGTTTCCAGACAGGAAATGACGGTTATCTATGTCCCAACATTATATACGAGCCAGTCATTTTGTATCTCGTCTATGAGGTTATCTTTGGATGCCATTCTGTCTTATTAATTAACAACGTTTGCTCTTAAATACTGTGAATCTCACAAAGTGTACTAAATATTTATAATATAATTATGCTGTACTATTATTGTACTATTATACGAGGCATTTTATTTTGCTTTCTTATCTTAAAACATTAAACAAATGAACACGCCTGTTAGGTTAAGCCTAGCACCATTATTTTTTATTAAATAGATAAATCTAATATACTTACGCTCGGAAAGACATTTTATTTTAACTGCTGAATATTTTAAAGGGAAAGAACCCTCTTGAAATACAATAAAAGGTCAGTCAATTGAGAGATGATTATCTGAAAATAATGCGGTTTATGGGATAAATGTACATTTCCTTCAGTGAAACTCTCGATTCTCAGTACCTTGCAATTTCTTGAGGATTCAATACTGTCATTTCTATCCTCGAAACATTGCAATTATACTGTGCACAGTGTACTGTGCAAGACGGACAAAAAAGACGCCAAAAATTAATATGTCTCAAGTTCAAAGAAATAACCTGCAGACTTAATGTTTTATCAAATATATATCAAAAACAATATATATATATATATATATATATATATATATATATATATATATATATATATATATATATATATATATATATTGTTTTTTTCTCATAGTACGGGCAGAAGAAAGCCTTAGGACTGAACTAAGACCAGGCTCGAATTCCACCAACAATACTTAGCGCTATGTAATACTTAAATTCTTAAACTAAGTAGATACACATTCCATCATTAGTATTTTATGAAATATTCAAGTATATGACTAAGCTGAAATGAATAATTACCTAAATAACTGACAATAATTGTTAAGAAATGAAATATTTGGGTATTCTAATTAGATTAATGAAGTTGACCCTTAAGTATTTAAGTTTTACTTAGCACTAAGAATTGCTGTTGGAATTCGACCCCGGTATAGTAGTTCTCCAGTTAGGTCCAATTGTGCAGTAAGCCTTTATATAGCATTATCCTACAAACGGCGAAACTAGGAGTCCAAAACTAATTACATTTCACTGATTCTATTAGCGACTGGATTCCACGAATGGTGTCGCATTGCCTCTCACGTACAGAACATATGGCCGCGGATAAAACAAAAGAATATCCGGAACCGAATGATAACGTGTTCATCACAATCGACTCGTGTATAGATAAGTTAATAATGCTTATTCCCTAAAGATATCGAAAATAAACTATTTGATTCATAACCCACTACTTGGCAATTCACGTATGAACGTCTCCAGAAAATGATAGTACCAGAAAATATCGATTAACTGAGCGGAGTGACAGAATCAAAGAGCATCATTAATAATAATCGATGTCCATAAAATAATATCTCTAAGAAGGCGAAAACGAAAAAATGATGGAGGACCGATTTGCATTATTTTGCGCCCGACTAGACAAAAAGTTATTAGTTTGCATGTGTCATTGTACTTGTTGACTGAAACATATATCAACATATATATAATACTCATACAATTGTCTAAATCTCTAAGGACAGTGTCGTGTTATTAGTGCCTGAGAGTCACTTCTAACGTGTATTTGCTTAATCTAAAATGGTCCGTAAAGTCATTAAAACAGTTTAAGCTGTCCCTATGCAACTTTTACGAGGCTAATATTACTATTTTTATTTACTCGTCATGACGCACGAGTCTCGTGCACGTGTTGCACGAGATTCTCAAGATTGGAAAAAAATCATACGTGTATTGTACAATCCTCGATATCCACACGGTGCTCTTTGAATTGTACACGAGCTTCTTACGACTCACAGGCCCAGTATTCTTCTAAAAGCAGTGTATATTCTGCGGACAGAAAAGCAAAGTGTGTGCTGCATTTTTGTCTGTACATACTTGTTGACGACGACAGCGTTACTACAATGCATAAACAAGAAAAAAAAACTTTACTTAAGATCATTCATTTGTTTGCAAAATTAAATAACTAATCTGCAATTTCCGCATATTTTTATTAATTTTCTTACGTTTTCTAAAGACCTTCCTTAAGTCTCCGTTAATGAAACATGAATGCATAAATTGATGGTGTAGCATATAATTTAAATAAAACAAATTGTGATTCAGCGATTCAAATTATTTCCGATTACAGACCATCAGGAATATTCGCCAAAGCAAAAATATTTTGACATCCGCCCAAAATACTTAATAGCGTAATTTTATCAACATTTTCATTGCACTTAACTGTGATTTTACAGCAGATATTTGCACATTATGTACCATTTGTGTTTGTCTACAATATGTCAATGTTTTGTGTTTTTTTCATGAAAATTGAATCACTGTGAAATAATATGAACCTTTTAAGTAGTGTATATTTTTCATAACACACACACACACACATTTTTTTGACAGTTTTTCATGAGAGCTAGAAGCAAAAAAGTAGCGCTAGACATTTCACTATTTTTCAGAATATTTTATTTACGGTACAGGGATAAACACTGGTACTTGTATGACAGGCAACAATCTTTTCAGATGAAACCACGCGCATGTTTAAGTACATTTTCTAGGTTTATGTCAGTTTTGATCTTATTTTGTTGCAGGATATCATAAAACAACCGATTCCCATTCTTACGAAAATAGCATCTTTCTTAATTGAAGGATGCCAGTGTTCGGGAACTACATACATAATTTTTGAGGTCTGTAACGTAACCTACGCGGTTAACTGTGATTTTACAGAAGATATTTGCACATTATGTACCATTTGTGTTAGTCCACAATATGTCAATGTTGTTTTATATTTTCTTTTTCATGAGATTTGAATTTTTATGAAATATAATGGACCTTAAAAATGAATAACTTTCCGAGTTCTCTAAATGCCCAAGATTATACTCACACCGAACTCGTTCGGAAACGTATTGCCACACACACACACACAAAAAAAAAAAGAAAAAAAGAAAAAGGCTCGTATACTACACGTACGAGCAATGTGACATATATATAAATATAAATATTCCTGGAATTCTTCCGCGCTCGAGCCACCGGATGTCACTTATAAGCGAAGGACCGTCACAACGACTGTAATGAATAAATGGTCAACATAACGGAGATGTCAGTTAACTAAGGTACTAGAAGATATTTCATGAAAATGTGATCATGCTGCACAAAAAAAGATTTTTTCCCTGTAAAATTTAATTAATAAAATAAAATTAGAAAAGGATATCGACAAAATGAATAATTAAAACAATTTCAGAGAAAAACGTACTTGCACGAACTTCTATTTATCATAAATATTAATTTTAATGTGCTATTTTTGAAAGAAATCAGAAAATATGAAGTTCACCACGTACACGCATATTAATAAGACAATTCAATTAATTTTAATTAAATAATTATTTTTTATTCCTAAATTAAGGCCTATTGATGTGTATCATTTACTTTTTCTCCGCCTTTACGACATATCTATCTATCTATCTATCTATCTATCTATCTATCTATCTATCTATCTCTCTCTCTCTCTCTCTCTCTCTCTCTCTCTCTCTTTCTTTCTTACTTTTATCTCTTCATTCATTCATTCATTCATTCATTCATTCATTCATTCATTCAGTTTCTATGCATTTATCTTATAGTATATATAGATTTATTATATATTTATCTATCTTGTCACTCAGTCAAATCTCAGGAAATTTCTTATTCGTATAACCGCTTTTATCTGAAACCGGTTGAATTCCCACAAATTTTGAAGTAAACGCTATCTTACGTCGGTACTCACGTGTATCAGTTCAATTAATCTTTCCCTTTTCAAACCATGTGACTTTTAGACCAACACATACTTTCAGTTTTACGCCCTAGTTTCCGCTCCTCTTGACGTCTCATTCTTGATTCCTATCGGTGATTAGCACATTTTAAGGGCACACTTTTCCCAAAGCGCACGTGAAAGCCGAGTAAATTCTTTCCCTCTATGACTGAAACTAGTGCAATGTAATACTGTGCTGATGCTAATTTTCTCTTCAAGTAAATATTGAGCTTTGTCGAATATGCTTTAATTGCTCTTCGTCAAATATTTCAATTTGTTTGATTTCATTCTTTGAAATCTAATGGATTCGTTTATTAGCAGATGAAAGTTGTTTGTTAAACATAAAGTGGAAAATAACGACGGCAGCTATAATATTGTTGCTGATCATGACTTTATCGATATTTACGATTTTATTGGTCGAATCCGCTTTTAAAGGCAAACGCACATCCAATAATTTTTTAATTTTTTTTTTACTATATAGACAAAGAAGGAAAATTAAAACATAATATTGAGTTATCTGCCATTGAAAATGACAGAAAAGAGCAAAAAAACAAAAACAAACTCATTTCCAGGGGCAGATAACTCAAAAAATAGAATAGTGACCACATTTTTTACCCATGCATTTGTTTCTTGTGTAATTCTCTATAATCATGCAAACTTTAAGAAAATTCTCATATTTTGATTTTCCTTCTTTGTCATAGATATAGTAAAAAAGGCTATTGGGCGCGTATGCCTTTAAATCCTTTCAAGTATAGCTAAACATTTATACAGATTTTGATAAATACAAAGTATACAAAAATAAATCAATACACATTTTATTTTATTTCTTTAACATCAGTCTGGAGACACTGTTAATAACTTAGAATATTGTTTTTGAGAGCGAGTATTATTCAATTTCCACACTGATCTATTATACCGGAGATCATCAGTCACCGCTGAAAAGTGCACGATAAGTTATTACATAATCATTAAAACCCTCTCTCAGGCAATTTTACAAAACTTGGCATACAGCATAAATAAATAATAAGCAATCGATATTTATCAAAATATGTAAATAAAGTAATATTTTAGGGGAAAAAAGAATATGCATTACATTTATGAAATGTTTATAGCTGATTTCTGATATCTACAATACATTTACTAATATATTATGGAGGATATTTGCTTTTATTTTATGCTAACTGCTGCTACGTACCCATATACATACCCTTCATAAATAAAAAAGTAGTTCCGGTAGATCTATATCACTCCCAATGTGGGATATGGATTTTATCTCACTGACAGAACACAGTATCACCAGTTAGCATAAAATAAATGTCAGTTTTTGCATAAAATGCGAATAGTTTATTTGCTGCAATGTGAATAATGTATATATAATACGGATGATTTTCTCCTTTGTATATTCCTTGATTTACAAGGAAACTGTACAGTTTATCTATTATCAAGAACAGTTTCATCTTTCCGTGTAACTACAACAAAATACCAAAACAAAAGAAAACACTACCAAAGTTAAGATTAAGAAACACCAAGTAAGGTTTGTCACTAATAACACTCTCAAAGACGCTGAGGCGCTGAGTATCACTAAGACCTAATAACCTAACAGAGATCCGCAACTCTGATATAGGTAAAGAGAAAGCAAAAAGAAGCTCTCATAAAGTTTCGTGTACGATTATGTGACCACGAAATAACGTGAGATGTGTAAAATTGCTCTTATTAATGATGAACATAGTGCATGAATTAATAATTAAAAATCATGAATTTATCTTCAATTGATTTCCGATTAGACCAACTATGTATGTTTCACATTAGATTGCAGATCTCTTTTATGAGTGATACACTTTAAAGCGTCTGTCTGTAAAGCGTCTGCAGGATGTTGATTGTCTCAGTGAAATATCATTCAAATCCCGGTTACCGGTTTGTTTGTTTTCCATCAAGAGAAAAACGTTATTTCGGACAGTTTCATATCTCTGTTGAATAGATCTTTGGGAGTAACTACTATTCATGCTCGAACTGGGTCAAATTTTTACATCGAATCATGTTCGATTACTAAGTTTTCCTTGCGTATAATCAGTAAAGATTTCTGCATTGTATCCAAATGATTTCCCCTGTAGCCATCTTCTGGAAAATTAAACCGTGTTAAGAAACTCATGCAATCGTTATTAAACAAACAAAAATGGAATTTCTGGTCATGATTATAGTTAATGCGGGATTGTCCCCGAATCATTAGCGTTAAATTAGTATGTATGTATTTGATATTTGTTTTAACACATATTTTCCATACTAGGCCAGTTGAAGTCTTTTTTTTATTTTCTTGGTTAATATTAAAACGCAACAACTAACCAAGCAAATAAGTTCGGGTTTTGAAACCGAATATTAATCGGTTTTCTCATCGGTTTGGCATCGGATGATTTCCGATCAATCGATTCGCCGTTTTTAAACCGATTCCGATCACTAATAGAAAACAAAACTGGTATAAGTAAAATAAATTGAGGATGGAAAAGATATACAGTCAAACCTGTCTTAAACGGTCAGTCTAGGAAACAAGAGAAAGTGAACGCTTAACAGAGGTGACCGCTAAATAAAGGTTAAACAAAATGCTCTAGTTTGGATTTATTAAAACTGACCGCAAAATTCAGACTGACCGCTTAATACAGGTAGCCGCTTATACAGTTTCAACTGTATGATACATCAATACGGTAGATGAACAGCAATAACAGCGAGGTATCAGGTCAAGACAAAATGGCGTTTGATTTCGAAATCCCATCATAAATGTGTGACACATACGGAACGCTCCTTTTGTCAAAGTAATTACAACGAGACGCGCCATCTGTCATATTAGCTTATTAACACACATTGATTGCAATCAGATATGAGATTGACGAGTGCTTACGTTTCATCAAGGCGAACGTTAACGTGGAGAGATAATGTCCCTGAAGAAATAGGTTTTTCGGTGATTTATGACTTGTTTGGGAATCTCATGGGAGAAGGAAAAGCTCACTACCAGCGTAGTCTTGATAAAACAAAGAGAGCCTTTAATGAGATCATGATGCCAGACTGAACAAAGTCTGAAACGGGCATCGTTAGGCATGTGTCTATATAGAGAATGATATGCTACTGAACCTCAACTGTGATCATTACAAAGTTTATCAGACGAGGTTGGGAAAATTACAAACAAAAGGACCTTGCTTGACTATTTGAGTTAACAGTCGCTTCGACAGTATTTCAGTCATACAGCGACGTCCAGCTAATTACAGGTGGAGGAAGACCCCGAATGTACGGAGGCATCCGGGTAGAACCACCGACCTACCGCAAGCCAGCTAGAAGGCTTCCTCACATGAAAATCCGAATGACCCTGTCGGGATTCGAACCCACGCGGTGAGGGGCTGAGTGAGTGTTAAAGTCAGCGACTTTACCCTCTCGGCCACGGAGGCCCCGAACCTTGCTTCCTTACTTTTGTTAAACAACTTCGGTGAAGGGATATGCCTGTTTTGGCGTCATGTAAATTTTTAAAAAATGTCCTTTTAACTATCATTGCTGTACATTTTCCTGCACATAGCGTTATTTAAAATGCATTGACTGTGAATGCGCATAAGTTTGTAAAATGCAAAAGGAAGCTTATGTTTTGTTTAAAACGAAATATGTGATGGATTACACATTGATATGTAGACAAATGAATATATGAATACAAATCCAGAAATGTACATTACAGAACGTAAGAAGTAGTGCGTGAAATCAACCCTAGTCACAAGATTGAATATTTTATCATCTGATTTTGTTGATTATCACATATGACCAGCCAACCAACTACCTTGTATAGGAAGTATTTCTCTCGAGGTATATCTTGTTTGTTTTATACAACTTTATCAATATGATTTAAATACCGGCTGAATACACTCTATTAAACCGACAAATAGAATAAGGGCGGAGAATTAATTTGGTCAACGAAACAACAGTTAACCCAAAGCATGATTTCTATTTGTTGTCTGGTCTTATTTTTCACAGTAATAACAAGTGTGCTAGCGTGACTAGCGTGACTTTTTTTCTTGTTTGGTTGTTTTTGTTGTTGTTTTGTATGTATAAGAATATCTACCAATGAAAATTATAAAAAATATTAATTCGGCACTGCCTTACGTCATCCTACGTCATAAGTGAGGTTAGACAGCTACGCCGAAAAATATCGGGAGATGGTTGCCCGAATATTTTACTTATTTCTACACATAACTGTTTATTAGTTCATCTAATTTGCAATACTGAAAATATCATACAGATTACCCAGCTATCTTATTTATAACGATCACCCAGACCTTGTCTCACTGCCATCTTATTCCTTGCCCTCCGTGTCTGATTGCTGAACTTTTACTTGATTGTTTTCTTTTATTTGATATGGGCAGAGAAAAATATTCGTTATAGTGTCTCTTTCCTAACGTTTGTGGAACATCATATCTCTTGAGAGTTGTATGTGTTATCAGAAACAATAAGCTTGAAGCAAAATCGAGCATAATTGTTTGGTCCAGAAAGTGACATTTAAACTCATAGAAGATCACCATGCATGATTCAAGACTTCATGAACGTAAAACAGATACGGTCACCTGTATTAAGCGGCCAACCTGTATTTAGTGATTGGTTTTAATATTGCTTAACTATAGTATTTTGTTTTATATTTAACCTTAATTTAGTGATCATCTCTGTTAAGATGTCATTTTCTCTTGTTCTCTTGAATGACCGCTAAAACAAGGTTGACTCTACCTACCTACCTATTATATTAATAAATTAATTACAGCTTAAAGACAGTAAGTTAATTCATGCAGCTAAACCTGTGTAAACGAGCACCTCTACTTAGCAATCAAACTGTTTTAAACAGTCAATTTTAGAGTTCCGGTTTCATAGTTTTCTTATCAGACTACAACCTCAACTTAGCAACCACCTGCTCTTAGCGACCATGTTTCTCTTGTTGCTTTGATTCACCGCTTACGGAAGGTTTGACTGTTTATCTTGTCCATGTGTTACACAAATACTATACCCATTTACTGCTTGGTTATAATCGATCGGGCCCCGTGTTCACCTAGCAAGTCACCGCTTTGGCTTGGAGTCCTGGCCCCGTGTTCTCGAAAATACTTAAGTACGAGCTCAAGCTCAGTTTTGAGTATCAAACTCAAACCAATATCGATAATAAATCCATAATTTGAGTCTGACTATTAAAATCATACTTAAATTTAATTATATTTTTCAAAAACATAGGTTCAGCTGTATTTTCATTGAGATCCTTAATCATTCGAATAACATGTATACCAATGCTTGTGTTTAAATACAAGTGGCTTTGGCAAAAAAAAAAAAAGTCTTCAATCGTATTCAGTTAATGCCATTTCTTGGCAATCAGGTAAATCAGATGAACTAAGAAGATACAAATAAATAATTGAATTATAAATGTTTAATTCTGTATTAGTTTCGTAATGTAATAAGTTTACTATCATGTTTAATCAATAGAGTTTATTTTCACTCACAAAAAAAATGTGAGTATTTTCAAAGTTAAGCCATTATTTTATGTTTTTAACATTACAGATTGACGAGAACATAATTGAACCTTTCAGAATTTGTTAATAATTTGATAAACAGGGATAGGGGAGGTAACTAAAGCATATGCTTATACGATGCATTACCCGTGTTATCTCCCTTCTAAATAAATTGATTTACATTTATTGATATATGGATTAGTATGAAATAAAATTCTTCAAAGGGACTCAGAAGCCTGATTTACATCTTAACTTACATGGCCCCTAACCGCAGTGGGTTCGAAACCCGGTGGAAGCCTTCTGCTTGGATTGCGGTACCTCAGCGTAGATCGACGTGTCTTTCCTACCTATAATTAGCTAGACGTCACTTTAAGATAAAGTCCCTTTATTGGTTCCGCTACGTCGTGGACCTCTACCAAGATAACCAAGGTACCCTAATGAACATTAGGAAACCTTGGTTATCTCTGTGAAAGGTCATGATGTCTGAAATGTAGCGGAACCATTACAGGGACTTTACATGTCTACATGCTGGTGGAAAATTCCACGCACATTTCAGAAGTTAAATATCCTTATACCCGTAGTCAAAGCAGTAGTGCGGGTGTGTTCATTACCTATTTAAATCTTGCTATCAAGTAAAAGTATATTAAGTACAAACGAAAAAAGACAATATTGCAAATATACACGAAAGCCATTCAAAGATTATAATTATAATACAAGTTGTCCTTTCTTTTGGTTTGCGACGACCGTAACATTGCATATTATTATACCGTACCGGATCTGGGTGGAAATCATGGAACGCTAGTCAGAAAATCTTTTTACTTTATGTTTTTTGGTCGTTGACAGACCACAGAGTAAGTTTTGTAACAGGAAAGTTTGTTATATTGAAGATCATAATTCATTACATTTATATATGTTGTATAGGTTTAGTGTCATTGAATTTGAATGGAAATGATGATATTATAGATGACCTTGACATTTATGCAAAGGGAAGTTGAAATATTTTTTTTCTTTGATTCGAAAAAAAAAGTTCTTACAACTCAAAAATACTAATCTCTTTCGACGATTACTGAGTAGAACCATTACTTGTATAATTATGCATATCCTTCATTGTAATTAAAGGGGTATTTCAACACTTGTGCCGCGATTGGCTTTTTTCATTGCTAGCGTTTTTCAAGTGACACGAAATCGCACGTTTCGGTTATAGTAGATATTGCGGAGTTGGTTGAGCGTTCAACACATTCAGACCAGTTTAATATATTTTTTCTACAACCTCATGCGATTTTGAAAAACGTGTTTATAACTATTCATCTCTCAAATGTAATGACACCTACCGTTCTTATAAGAATGTTCAACAATTTGAAACTTTAATATATAAAATAAATGCAACATAATTACATAAAATATCACGTTCTTTCAGTGGTATTGATTATTGCAGTGTCATCATTATGACTATTTTTAGAAACAATCAATTTCTTTTCTGAAATAAATGTTAAATTAATTGTCAATTATATTTTTTCTTTATTTCAACTTGACTTCACAAAAAATAAAGTACGAAAAAAATCGCCACGTGATATTGTGAATGATAATGTACGGTAATGCGCAATTTAAGAGGAGAACAGATACAAAATTACCCAAAGAAATATATTCTTTTTTTTTGGGGGGGGGGGGGGGGGCGGATGGGGGTTATACGTATTGGGGGGGGGGGGGGGGGCGTATGGGGGGGTTATACGATTTCTCAAGACATGATCATGGTATAAGTACTTTTATTCAGAAAAAAGCAAATCGAGCATTTTTTCTAAGCTGAATTATGTACGTTGATTGTAAATTACAATGTTAGTTGAAATAGTATGTAAAAATTTATAAGGTTAATTAGATATTTTCCAATTGAAAATATATAATCCATGACAGAAAGTCGGCTCAAAATAGATAGTTAAGATATTTCTGAATCATATCCAGAAAGAAAGCAAATTAAAATTAGAAACACTGTTTTGGATTGTCTGTAAGGGCACTAATACTCAGGTAGGTGTTACATACTCATGCATATGACCGTTTTAAAAACATGTTACCCTTCTTATGTATGATTAATATATGAAAATACAACTTCATATTCTAACCTGACTTTATAATGATGTTTGTGATTTAATTTACATTATACAGTGGAACCTGTATTAGCGGTCACCTGTATTAAGCGGTCAAACTGATTTTAGCGGTCAATTTTAATACTACCAAACTATAAGATTTTAACTTAATTTATATTATGCAGTTCCAAACGGAAAATTTCAAGTACATTTAAGAAAAGAAAATGTGACATTGAATGAAATAGCTATATTTAAATTTCATTACAAATCTTTCTCAATCGGCCACCAGAAAATTCGAATCTTTCCTATTAAAATCAGCAACTACAATATTTCTGTTTGGACATTCTGAAATACGGAGGAGTACAAGATTTAAAAAAAATGTAAATACACCACGTAACCAAATATTGTTGCATTTATAGACAAAACGCCGACCCACTTCACAAACAAACAAAAAACAAACAAACATACCACCATACTACAAGTATCTGTATGTATATATGTATGTATTTGAATTCTGCAGCTACATGTACAGATATACATAGTACGGGTGTATATAAGAAAACCTCATCATCTGAAAGCCTGTATGATAACAGTACAATGTATATATATATATATAGATAGATAGATATAGCGGTTATATATAAATATAGTAGCATCTCTTGTTAAACATAAACGGACATCACATTCAGATGATAAGTTATTGGTACTACTACTACTATTAATACTAGTTTCAGTATTGCTTCTGCTTTTTATGTTCACCAACTTTTCTGATGTACATGTTCAGCAATGCCTTGATTACTTTCACTTAATAACACGGCGTTCAACGGATATAAAATTTCATATAATAAAAGGGTTAGTATTCCGTAGACAAAACCCGTTTCATGGCTTGTCACATGAATTGCGTAGGGGAAATATTTTTCCAATTCACGTGACTATTCAGTAAACGAACTTCTGAAGAGCTACGGTAGATTCTATGCTCATTTTTGTATACATTTTGTTCACGTTTCAGACCATTTAAACAAAAGATTGAATATGTCAGTCTGTTGTTGTGCCAAGTATATTGATGAGAAGCAAACAGTTGTAAACACACACAAACAGCAAACTATATATACGCCATTAATGCGTCAAGTATACAAATCATACTTGAGTATTCAATTACCTTCCCAGCTATTGATCAAACTTCATTTTTCAAATCTATTGTCTGAGATCTCACGGCAATCTTTCTTGTAGTCTTGACAATGCCAACACACAGGAAAGCGGCACACGTTGTTAAATTTTGGAGAAGTTAACCGGTCAACACAGCTTTATCTACGTTGCTGTATAAACTGTTTAGGTTAAAGTGTAATGACTTTATAAGGACATGATTTATTCTTGTAAGTTTTTATTGTTGGTTTGGTATTCATTCTCTCTCTCTCTCTCTCTTATCAAACAACAACTGAATTTTATTTTTGTTGATGGTTTTCTCCTGTTTATGCAGATGTGTGATTTAATCTTTGACCCACCTTTTGATGTGGTCAACATGGACGTCATGTATCATTGCATATATTTTGAAAATATTAAAATTAGGAGCTATATTATATGTATGCCACAGCGCAATAGACCATTTAACTTATTTCAAAATGCGACGTAAACCTATGTTTATCTACATGCTCTTGCTTAATGCTACACATTGTTCAACGGGTAATACACGTGCATTTAATACACATGCATTTAATACACATGCATTTAAGCTTTTCCTCCAGTCACTAATTGGTCAATTAAATCAGTGAATTACACCGGTTATTGTTAATTCTCTGGTAAAATTGTATATTCTTATACCAGATGTATATAGACGTTAATACCAAGGGTTAAGGCAACTGTTAAGAAAAGAAACACATGATCACATTTTGTGTCATTTTATTTCGCAGCATATTTACATCTTATTTTCTTTATATTTGTTTTATCTAGCCCTCCGTAGTACCGTTATTTGTATTGTCTATTTGTAGCATGACAATATAAGTGCACGTTGTGTCTTTCCTGTCTACACATAATCATCACCACATTCATTCATTATTTCCAAGTAATATACTGGCACCTTGTGTTGGCCTCAGTCTGTAAATAGTTACTTTCCCTTCCAATTTCTTCACGCATGCGCACTTCGATATGAGAGATTTACATGGCGCGAGTTATATCAAAAGTATTTGAACTGCACACTGTTGTGGTGTGCAGATTCCACATCTCCCCCCCCCCCCCCCCCCCCCCCCCCCCCCCCCCCCCCCCCCCCCCCGAGTCTTGAACCTGAAGTAGAGCAAAAATCCCTAAGGTTGGCTGCAGTTTTAATGAAACAGAATTGGAACATGTATATTATTCCTGATACCTATACAATGTGAAAATATTGAAAAAAATATAGTTGGATATTTAAACTATCGCACAATATAAGTGACCGGTGGACTGTTAGGGCGATGCGAAAAATTGTGTCCTACACAAAGATCCTAATGATTCGTTTGTCAGATGTACAGATTTCTTCACATTCGGGAAAATGTTATTAGCGATGTGCTTTACGTGTTAGCAAACAAAATTTCACGAACTCGGAAGTTTTTCCCGAATGTTGGGAAAAACTACACATTGACCAAAGAACCTATATGTAGGACACAGTTCAAAAGATATCTTAAAATTCTTTTACAGCATCCACAGAACTGATGTTTCATGGCCTTTGACAGTCCTATCTCAAGTAACATCAATGAAGAACAAAACATTGCTGGCATTTCTATGCATGTTGCAAATAAATCTAATCACCAAAGTTACCAAATTACATAATGGAAATGTTTCTAGGTGAACTGAGAGGACTATCCGCCTCAGTAAGGACTTAAACACCATACAGATATGGCTATGTCCCATCAGGCTCAGATTAGGGACTGGACCTACCTTAACTGGGTACGAGCGGGATTGGCATTGAAATACACAAAGGAAGGGATAGAACCTTTTATTGATCATGAAACAAAAGAGTTCCATATATCTCTTTTGAGTAAACTTGGCCAGGGGCCACACATATGTGGCCAATGTAATCTAGATAGCTTATTACCACACCAACCCTCGGCATGTCCAACAGGAAGGAGGGACTGCTTCTGCTTCGGAGGCCACAGGAATTCGCGACAATTATGTCCCAATAACATATGTGGGATTTTATATGATGAAACAGTGTCAGCACACAGGTTTAATGGACCCTCCTGGAAAAATTCTAACATGTCCCAGTGGGTATCTAATCACTGGGAAGTATCCAAGAATTTCCTTCCCAACACAGGAGGGTACAAACACATAACATCTGCCGCAGAAACAGACCTGAGTGGACTGGTAAACATTGGGATTAATCTGGAGAACATTACACAACGCCATAACTTAACAGTTAGCGATGATGGTGGTCCAGATGCTTTTATTCAGGTAATTTAAATAAGAATTATACTTCCATTTACTTGACAGTACTTTCAGATGTTCGTCAAAGCAAAACGAGATTCTGATTCAAAATGCATACATTCTGTTGTTTTATGTTTACAGTTTAGATTAGAAAATAGAGAATTCGTGGTTAATGAATATTTCTAGTTAGGATTGTAGTTGTTCATGTTAATGTTGGTAAAACAAAAAGTAACCATGTCATTTAACAAGAAGGTGTGTTTAGAAACCGGAAACCGATTGTGATTTTTTTCTTGGAACAGTCTGTTATATGCATCCAACTTCTAATCCCAGAATTCAGTGAGATCAAATTAAACTTTCACGGCTGAGGTTATGGTGGTGTAATTAATTCGAATTGTTAATTATCAGACCAGTTACAAATATAGATTCATTGTTGTATGCATGTCATTTTGAGTATCGTAAATCCTCAATACAATAACATACTTGTGTATGTTCTGATGATTTAAGAACATAGGGATTCTGTGACGTGTTTATTATTCAAAGTTATTATTAAAAGGGATTGCAATCAGTTGAAAGCGCACATGACTCTGGATCCGAAAAATGCGGGTTCGAACCTTTCATCCCAAGAGCCAATATATTTGCATGACTTTCATGTGTGCAAGGAACATGACTTGTATTGCTAAGGGACTTCTGAGACAGGTACATAGTAGCAGAGTAACAACACGCAGTCTTTGTTAATATTGTTTTCCTGTTACAGTGTAGAAATGCAAGAAATGATATCCTGCATTGTGCCGGGCAGTCGCTGACCGATGTAGAGCTGACGGACTATCTAAGTGTGATGAAGAACACACTTCAGTGTACAGCTGCCCTACAGAATGACAGCAAAGCACAGCAAGCTGTGACTAAACTAACAGAGGTAAGTCGTTGTCCTCTTAATAGATTTTCTCACACTTGACCTAGCAGTGTTGTGAAGCTACCAATCATGTGAAGAAATGTGAACATCAGCTGTCTTGCAATGATACAGAAAATTGATATTTGGGTGACGGGAAGAAAAGGTTTGAACTTTACTTTGGGCTATATTGGGAAACAAACAAGTCCAATGTGTAATGATTGTGCTCAAATTTGGTAGTTAGATAACTTGCTTAGAACCAGACTTGACTTGACTATTTGAGCTTACCGTCACTTCGACAGTATTTAAGTCATATAGCGACGTTACAGCTAATTACAGGTGGAGGAAGACCCCGAATGCACGGAAGCATCCGGGTAGAACCACCGACCCACCACAAGCCAGCTGGAAGGCTTCTTCACATGAAAATCCGAATGACCAGAAAGTGTTTATATACAAAACTATGATTTTTTATGGACTTGTCATTTCCAAATATAATGAAACTTGATTACCACGTTAATGTGGTTGTTCATAGTAACTATGCGCAATTTTTGGAATAAATGGCTTGGAGTACGTTTATTAAAAGTTATGAAATAAGCAAAAATATTGATCAGTCTTTAACGCAATACCAATACAAACCAAGAATATAAACCAAGAACATAATAGAGTATATGAAGCAACGTTGTTAATCTTAACCAACATTGGTTGAAATATGATAAACAGACGAACATCCCTTGAATAGGACCGTATTGACGGTTGGCTTTTCCGTTACAATATATATCGCGTTTGGGGACCTTCACTATGTAGATACATGTATGAATAAATTGCTGGTAGTATTAAAGCAACAATTATCGTTTTTGGGGACTTGCAGTATGCAGATACGTACATGAAGAAATTGCTGATAGTACAACGGATATTAATTCTATAGAGCTCTTATTTGTGAACATGAAATTTGAACTACATGCACAGTTTATCATCTAGTTTTGCAGCTGTTTATTTTGTTTCCAATGTAATTTGATTTTTGTGTTCTCTTTTCAGTTGGAAACTTTGGCCTTTGAGGTAACAGATGAAAACATCGCAGAGGTCAGACAGATGGCATTAAAGGTCATACAGGATGTAGGCAACCAGCAAGTTGAAGCAGTGAATGTTGCGGGCGCAGAACAGATACTGAAAATACAAGCTGCAAACTACCATGAAAAGTTCAGTTACCGGGAGGAAATTGAAAGTAAGAGTCTTTGTACAACCTCCTATCTACATTTAATCGTCCATTCATGTACATTGTATATATGAGTTGCACGTGTAAAACTCACACAAAAATCTTAACAATTTGTAACCTCATATGTTTGGTTAATTCGAAGTATTTTTATGGTCAAGTTGTATACTTTTTCAATAACACGTTTTAGTTTGTAACGACGGTTGATAACATAACATGTATTTATGTTTTGCATGCAGTAGCTTCATTAAATATGTGTTGATTGACCCTTCCCCAGTGGCTACTTTGTATTATATAGACATACATAAGAAAAACTTGAAAGATCTTAGAAACCACAGCGTCTAGAGATTATATATTTGATGTATAACATAGCATAGTGAATCTTTACAAAGTTTGTTCACATCATGGCCAAAATTGACACTCCCCGGGGGGTCACTTGGTTTAATATAGACTTACACAGGAAAAAGTGGAAAAATCCTCTCGCTGGAAACCACAAAGTCTGAAGGTTTAGATATTTGGTGTGTAATATGGCATTGTGAGCCTCTCTTTTTAAAAATCATGGCCCTGGGAACAAAATTGGTCCCGTCCCAGGGTCACTTGGTATTATATAGACTTATATTGGAAGCAAATTTCTAAGGCCTGGAGCTTAGATATTTCATGTATGTTATTGTTTAGTCGTCCTTTACCATGTTTATCTAAATCATGGCCCTTGGATAAAAAAGTCACCACGCCCAATGTTCACTTGTTTGGGCGGAGGCTAATATAGGGAGTTATGGCCTCTAGTTATGTACCACATGTACAGTTTTTGAGTGTGAAAATGAGCATTGACTATGGATTGCTTTGATTGCTTTGACCATGGTCCAGAGACCTACTTTTGAATTTTTCATGCTATGACCTTCAAATGTCGACAAATGAATGGTGTGTGGAATTGAAATGATGTTGCTGTTTCCTCTGCATGGAGTAGAATTATTTTATTATAAAAAAGGTGATATATCTCAAGTAAGCGATTTCAGGGCCATCTTGCCCCCCTTGTTTTTTTAACTCACCTGAGAACAACTAAATTTTAGGATCGCATTGTGTCTGTTGTCCGTGAGTTAGCAATAATTCCCTTTAAACAACAATATCTTGAATTTTGACTAAACTTAACAGGAGGGTTCCTTATAAGACACTCTTTCAAAATTGTTCATTTTTTTTATTGGTTGAATAGTTAGATCACGTCGCTAAACTAGATTTTAAGAATATTCTTCTCCATAGCCGCAAGGCCTAAAGCTTAGAAGTTTGATTCAGATGTTTGCATCATCAAGTAATCCTCTACAAATAGTTCAAATCATGACCCTGGGTTTTAAACTGGTCTCAGGCGTCATTCTAGGGAAAAAGATAGATATTTTTTTTCAGAAAACACAAGGCATAGAGTTTAGATATTAATGTATAAAAGGAAGACCTTTACAACGTGTGTTCAAATCATGGCCCATGGGTCACTTGATTTTATTTAGACTTTAGTTGTGAGCTGTGACCACAGGTACAGTTTTGTGTGTGGAATTATACTGGAAGCATTCTTCTTGTCACAAACAACACGGCCTGGAGATTAGATGCTTGTCATTGCCTAGTTCTTTGCCAAGTTTCTTCAAATCATGGTCCTTGGGTCTTATATAGAAAGCTATTATCTTGACCACATATACCTTATTGCGTGCGGAATTGATTTTGACCGTAGGTTACCTTGATCATGACCTAGTGTCCTACTTTAAATTATTTAAGTTACAGCCTTCCAATTTGGAAAACAAGGACAGCGTGGCATTGAAATATGACCATTTATGCCCTTGACTATGACACATTTTTCATCTGTTTGTAAACTATGGCCTTTAAATTTATACAACAGATATTGTTTTGTTTGTGGAATTGAAATGATATTGCTATATCTCTGTATTGATTATGTATTCAATGGGACTATGCTATGATATAGTAACCTGCACAGGTAATTAAGGTAATGTTTCTCAGGTGGGCGACTTGTTTGCACAACAACAAATAGTGCACAACTAACATTATGCTAGCACTGAGAAAAATGGAGCGTTCTATTTTAAGCTCTTATTATATCCCCCAAGCGAAACGTGCTCAAGGTGCGCTTCTGTGACCACCCACCCTCCGTCGTCATAATTTGCGTCAAAAGACTTCTTCCCTCAAACAACTGGGCAGAAATGAATGAAACTTAGCAGATAGTCGTTAGGTTTTTAAAAAGGTTGCTAAAAACAACTATACAAAACTTTTGTTGCAATGGAAACCAAAGTAATTTGACCATGTAACTGCTTCTCTAAAACACGAAGCAGAATTTGATAATCAAAATTAAAATTCCATTAGCACAAATGATCTACGGTTAAATCATTTATTTTCGTGGACCAGTGTCCTCTGCTGTTGCAAATCTCTGATATTTTAAGCAAATAGTTAAATATATTATGTACGTTTCCAGATTTTATTTCATTTTACGCTTAAACAAATCGATAATCTGTATCTTTAATAGTTTTATTTGACATTTTGTACACTTGAAATCTATTTCAGAACTGAAGCGCCATCTAATTGACACTTACATCGCTGATATACAGCCAGCCACACTATCAGAGGTTAACAGGCTGTATGTACAGCCCAGAATGAAACTAGAGACAGATTATGCTAGGCGCAGTGAAGATAATGGACATAGTGGGATAGGCAGCAATGTGACGATCAAAGAAGTTTTCTCTCAAACCGAGTGTACTCGGATTTACATTTCGGGAGATGCAGGGCATGGGAAAACTGCTCTGTGTAAAATGCTGGTCTTGGCCTGGTGTAAAATACATTCTGGAAAAATAGTCAATAAACATATCCCCAATGATTTCTTGCTAGTCATGAAGAATTTTGACTTTCTATTCTACATTACATTAAGGAATAACAAAAAAGATTGGATTGTAAGTGAGATGATCAAAAAGCAGTATTTCGAGAATCACAATCTCCTAGATATGTTTATAAAAAATGAGTGTGACACAAGCTCCTGTCTTGTGATATTGGACGGTTTAGATGAATGGGATATACCCGACGACTATGATACTCCCATGAACACCACCTACGGACTGCCAGATTTACGTCATTTCAAGAAATACACGGTCCTCACCACCACCCGCCCATGGAAGCTTGAGGTGATGAGGCTTGGGCAGCTTGAGATGAACAGACATGTCCGGCTCACGGGGATTGATGATAAGGCTTCAGGTGAATATATCAATCAGATGATTGGTCTCTTCAATCAGGAGGAAAATGTCTTAAAGGAGAGTTATAAATTCCAATTACAGCTACAACAAAAACAACTCACACTTACAAAACATTCCCATCCTTCTGAAACAAATTGTAACATTGTGGCACCATGATGAAAGTGAAATAACTGGAAGGTCACAAGCTCATCTGTATAGTGCTATGGTAAACCACCTTCTGAAGGATGCATGGGAAAGAAATAAAAGGAAGTCAGTATCAGGAGGAAACACCCAGAAGTCAGATCTTCCTTTATGTCTTAAAGAAAAACAATACTGCAAGATTCATAAGGATCTACTTTTGTCCCTGGCACATCTTGCCTTTATTTCAGCATTTGAAGGGCGTCTTATTTTTCACCACGTGGAAATAATGCATCAAAATTTGACTGAAGAAGACATAAAATCCTGCTTAAAAACAGGTCTGTTGTGCCAGGAAATCTATGCAAGTCCTCAAGATAATGAGAAGAAGAAACTTTCATTTCTTCATAAGTCCTTTCAGGATTTTCTGGCGGCTATTTACCTGGCCATGAATAATAAGTCAACACTCCCAGAAACATGCAACACCATGAAGACCATTCTTGATATGCGTTCTTTGTTTATTTTTGTAAGTGGCATGGATTCCCAAGTTATTGCACACTTATCACATCAAATACGGAACATCATGGCAAATGATAAGGAAGTGAAGCAATGCTACAGTGACCTCGATTTTAAGCCATTGATACCTATACAAAACCTGATGTGTGAGTGTGTGACGGAGAGTAGGGACAGTGGACAACAATTGCCACTCTATTGTTATCTAGAGAGTGTTGTTATTACATGTACTGATTTTGTAATAGCTCATAAAACACACTGGAATAGTCTTAAACATTTAATCAGTATCAACAAGTCAATAAAATATGCAAATATAGAATATACTGTACCTCTTCCTTGTAAGGAACTTCTCATATGCCTGGATCTTTTGTCAGAGTGCAGGTTAGAACATGTGTGTCTGAAGATCAAAATGGATCTGCCTCATAATGAAGAAACATGTCTTTTTAAATCATTATGTAATTGGCAATTGTCATCACTTACGCTTTGGTTTCAAAAATGTGAGATATACTGTAAATATTTACACAGCGACAAAATGACCACACTGGTTAAATTAGATATCTTTTATGTGAATATGTCAAGCCATTCTGGGTATCATAAGATGGTGGAAGGTATAGGGAGAGCAACTCGGCTGGAAACACTAGAATTAGCCCTATTCACGTGTATTGAGTGTAGACAGGAGGATCATTTCTGTCATTTGGACTTAACTAACAGTTCAAAGCTACAGCATATAAATGTTTACGGATGTACTATTACTAAGGTTACGATCAACACAACATCGCTAATTTATTGTTCAGTCGGTAATACACCTGCATACTTTTTTCCACACCCACAAGATAGGACCATCATACAGGAAATGCATTTAGATAATATAACATATCCACATTTACAGGATTTACAAGATAAATTGTTCACTATTCTGCCTCACCTGACTCAGTTATCAAACCTTTCCCTGCAGTACATAACTGTTAGAGAGGAGGAGTGTTCCTATCATGTGGACTTGTCTAAGTGCTCACAGCTAGAAAACCTAATTCTGACGGAGTGTAGTCTTACTAAGGTTACAATCAACACAACATCACTCACATATTGTAAGGTCACTGGTACACCTGTATACTTTGCTCCACATGTTGGGACTACAATACAGATATTGAAATTAAAGAAGATAAGAGATCCACATTCTTTGGATGAGATTGTCACCACCCTGCTAAACCAGACCGAGTTATCACAACTGAAGCTGGAGAACATTGCATGTGAAGAAGAGGCTTATTCCCGTAATCTTGACCTGCTAAAGTGTTCACTACTTCGGGAATTAACCCTAGAGGACTGTAACATTACTACGGTTTCAATCAACACAACATCACTCACTTATTGTCATGTCACTGATACACCTGTATATTTCGATCCTAAACCACCAGCAGATATTACCCAACTGATGTTAAAGAAGGTAATTGTCACCCCGTCTTACCAGAATCATTTATCACATCTGCAGCTACAGTGCATATTTGGTGGAGATCTTGACCTATCTAACTGTTCACAACTAAAGGAAATAACTGTTGTGGATTGCTATATTAATAAGGTTACACTCAACACCAAATCACTCGACAGTTGTAAGGTCTGTGGTACACCTGTATACTTTAGTATACACCGGTATGTTGGTGGCAGGGGACAGATACTGGATTTAGAGAAGATAACAGATCCACGTTCTTTGGATGAGATCGTTACGGTTCTGCCTCACCTGACTTTTCTAGGAAACCTTACACTGAAGGAGTTAGACTTTGGTAATAGAGTAGTTCGTCTGAATGCAAAATGTCTAGATCATATGAAGTTACATAACGTTAGAATGACAGATAGTGCAATGATCCAGTTTCTTAATTCTATTTATCCTACTGATCCTCTTTCTTTTGACCCTGTGGTTAACTGTGAAATCCAAGGTGAAGTTACAGAAGCAATTAAGACACACATCAAAAGCAAGTTTGTAGTACAGGATAACAGTCCCGATTCATATCATATCTTTCATTTTCAGACAAAGCCGAGGGAATTCTTCAGGCTATTAACGAAGAGTAATTATGTTAAAAAAATGATAGATTTACTTTAGTATATATTTATAGTTACAATATCAATTTTTAACGTAATGAAGGATTGAGATGCCAGGAAGACACCAGTTTGTTGATCATTATTATTATTAAATAGTTATATATTTGTGTCTGTATTTCAGTCACCTAATTTTCCTTACAATCATGTGTTTTCAATAAAAAAAAAAATGGCGTAAGCGGTATAATTGGCTTGAACCCATCAAACTTTGGTTAAAAACGGAAGGCTTTGGAAAAGTAGCTGTTTCAATGTTTGCATAAATTAGTTCTGGATATTTCATTTTAAAATGAGAGTGTCAGGGTGCATATCATTCTACATAATTGTCAATTTGCAGATACCAATCCATTTTTCCTATTTAAACTTGAAAACCACCCAGTTAAATAAGTAATCATTTTTGAGTTGTCCAAGGAATGTTGTTTCATAAATATTGATCAAATAGAAAGCAGATTTGTGTTATTGTTTTTAACTTAAGTGGAATCGGCCCTTTGTCGCAGTGTAAAAAGAAAGTTCAACATTGACTTAATTTCAAATCTCCTGTGATGCAGTCGGTTAAGAGTTTGACTGCTCTGCAAGAGGCATTATATTTATTGTGCTTCTATTACATTTTGTCAGTTTCTTTTTCAGGGGCGCTTCGTAAATTTATCAACACTTAGTTAATGTAATGAAATTATCCTTTAAGCCCGTATTATCCTGTATTTACAAATAGTAATTGGCTAACATAGTATGCGCGAGCAACATAATATCGAACACTACAACATTCAACATCATGTATGTGTATTCTTTTAACCCTTAACCCTATATTTCTTGCGATTACAAAAATACGTGTCATCTGCACTCTGATTAGGTTTTAAAACCTAAACTGTTTGTTGATAATCCCCATGACAACAAACAGACAGTGTCTGACCTGACCAATCTGAACAAACTATGTATCAAGTTTGATCAGGATATTTGAAACCGAGACTGTTATCCATTTAGTTCAGTATACTTAAAACCTAGACTAATACCTGGAAAGTTCAGGAATCTTGAAAAACTTGATGTGTACCCATTCAGTGCTTTTGGAAAAGCTGTAATATTTATGCATGTAGGGTTAACGGTCAATGAGAGTTTAACATTGTACGAAATGATAAATAAAGACACACGAATGCTTTTCAGTTAAAACTTAATTTGCTAATCTCTGTTACTGATGCCTTTGATGGAATAAACTTATTTCACATATTATGCATACCGTCTTATATCTGGTTCAATAAAACTTACGGTAAGGCTTAACATTTAAGTTGTTCCTTCTGTATTTTGTAATTGATAAAAAAAGTTGTATAAAGACCGACTTAATCTAACTTAATAAGTCTAAGTACTGATGTACATTAGAATTTGTCAAAAACATTCGCCTACGAACTTCAAAATCTGGTTGTCAAGAGGGCTACCCATATTTTTTGAGAATATGTCGGACACTGTACTGAGTTCATGATACTGAGACATAGATTGCAACCCAGTGATCTGTGACAAAAAAGTGAAACATAGCTTTCATTCACAAATGTGTTACCTTTTCGTTTTAGTTATTTAAATGATTTGTACTGGGATAAATGATCCTTATTTTTGTAGATGTGTATCATAATTTATTTTATTTACAATATACTTGCAAGTAAAGATGTCATAGCCGTAAGTCATAGGGAAATTAGATAGACAGCAATCCCTATAGAATTAGCCTCTGTGGTCATTGACAGGTTTGGTTGAGTAACTTATGATGTTGGCGCAGGCTAACCAGGACACTGATCAGGTTAAAATAGTAAAATGAGACCATTTGGTCCACCTGTATATATATTCAGGTGTTTTGTTATTAAGTATACGGGATGTACAATTTTGATTATAGTTTTGCAATGTTTTGTTTTAAACGTTTGACAATGTGTTGTAAAGTGGTCATTGTGATGTTAACGGCCCATTTTATTTCATAGTGATTCAATTTCAATGAAAAAGAAAATATGAAATAACATTGACATATTGTAGATTAACTCACATAGTACATAATGTGCAAATATCTGCTGTAAAAACAACAGTTGAACGCATTGAAATTGTTGATCAAATTACGCAATTTTTAAAATAAAAAAATAGTATTTTGGATTGATGTCAAAATACTCTCATTGTTTAGATTTTGCATTCCCGAAGATTGTCTGTACTAAAAAAAATAATTTGAATCTAAAAAACCTTCGCCGATTCACAATTTATCTGCTACGCCATCAATTCATTCACTCGTGATTCGTTAACGGAGACATACAGAAGGTCTGTGAAAAAGGTCAGAAAATTGACCAGGATATGCGGAATATGCAAATTAGTTATTTATGTAAACAATTGAATGATCCTAAGTGAGAGATTGGTCTTTCTTATTTATGCATTATAATAACGTTGTCGTCAACGAGTATGTACAGATTGCATCTCATAACAAATTGATAGCACATTCTTTGCATTTCTATACGAAATATACACTGCTTTTGGAAGAATAAAGGGCCTTTTAATTGAGGATAACTAATGTAGACAAAGATTTACATTTTAAACAATTGCATTATGCACATTGGCTAATTTAGACATGGTAATAGTAAGACAGATAATGTATCATAATGGGCACTGTTATGCATTGAAAGTCCGGTTCCCGACAGGTTTTGGTGGGACTTTGAAAGAGCAGATATTCGTGTAAATTACTGTGTGTCATTACATGTATATCATATTTTTATTCCAAAATGTTGGTTTAAAAATGAAATACTGCCAGTACTTTATATTTGTATATTCATATAGAAATGTGATTATTAGAATTTATTGGATAATTGATTATTGGTGATTATTTAGATAGTATCATGTCCTTTTTGGGGTGTCTAGCTTCGATCGTCCAGTACTACTTCTTATAAGGTCTTATGATATTATTGCCCCAAATGGGGTTTGAACCAATAAATTCAAAGTCAGTGATTCCTGGACGACAGCGCCAGAAAAGAAAAACATTGATAAAAGAATGTCATATATCTCACTCAGGTGAGCCAATGTGTAATTATGTTTATATGTTTAAGCTTAGTGGCTGTGCTGCCGCTATTACGGGTCAGTATCCCCTAGGGGCTAAATCTTTCTTTGCACCATATTGACTTGTAAGTACACATGCACTTAACTTTGAAATATATAAATTACTTAATGATATTAGACGCTGAACTATTGCCTCTAGATTTTGAAGTTTATTTTATTTTTGATTGAGAAACAAGTCATTATAACTAATAGTTATCTTTCTTGAGTAAAGGCTTCTGGGCTGTATTTCTCGAATATTTTTACATTGAGATACTCCTGAAAAGATTTTTCCGGTCAAAACAAGTTTGAAATTCTAAAGAAATTACATACTATTATCCATAAGAACATCAAACAAAGAGAAAAACTATTTTCTCTGGGGAGAAAAATAGCGAGTTCTATATCTTCAAAATTTTGCGTTTGGGATATTCTCAGTAAAACACGTAGGCCTAAATGTTTGCTTATGACTTTTTATCTATATATGTAAGATATGAGGTTTCAGATAACTGTGACCAATTATCACTTGTAAATTATCGCCATGCATATATACTGAAACGAAAAAGAAACGCAGGGTAAGTATAATCTGGAGTAACTTTGCAATAAACCTCATATGATAGACCCCATCTCATTCTAAGGCATTTATTTTGTTTGAAAAAAAAACAACAACAAAAAAAAACACCTTTATCAAAATAATTTAAACTGTAATACCGTCGAATACTTCCTATTTATAACTGACAAAAAAGTTAACCCTGCATTTCTTTTTCCTTTGAGTATAGTTTCTGTATATTTTCATCATATTATGACTTGTTTCTTTTATGAACATGTTTATACAGTTGTAATATTTAAGAGATTGACTACGCTGGAAGTGGTACATTTCTATATCGATATATCACTGGTATCGTGGCTGAAAGTCAGGCTTTTGAGAATTTTTGCCTCCAACGGGGTTCGTACCCAAAACCTTTGGATCCGTAATCGGATACGTTACCACTGGACCATGGCGCCCTCAATTGGTGCATGGACGCGGGTTGCCCTAAAATACGTAATGGAAAGGAGGATATGCAATGGAAATTTTATTTCCCCAAAATTATTATTAACTGTAATAGTTACATTTAAAATTAATCAATTATTGTAATTATAATTATATAAAGACATTTATCATGTGATTGTTATTGATTTATTAGGGTTTTCTGCCTCAAGCTGAAAGACATATTGGGTTTGTTATGTTTTTTCTTATTGTTATTCTACGTTTTTCTTCCTTTTGAGGTTCAAATTAAAACAGGTTGTCGATAAGGCAGCATGACATTTTAACAGTATGCACTGTGACTTTGGCGCTCTTGATTGCAGCAATTTTTTTCTTCATGTGACGTCACTGAAAATAGCATCATTTCTGGACCGATTTACTTTATTTTTTCACAGAAAGTATGTATTATGATTTCGTTGTGCAGGATATATACTGATATATATAAACTCTCAGATAAGCTAGAAACGTGAAATTTTGGCAGAACATGTGTCCTTTGGTTTTCTTTCAGCTCTGAGAAGACTGACGTCATATGACGTAAAATGACGTCATGGCGCGTTAACAAACTTTTAATTCAAAATTTAAGGTTTTATAGCACTACATACGTTAGTTTTTGAGCTATTTGCATAAAATATTTACTCAAGGTGCAACAGTGCATCTCATTGCCATTAGTTACTTCCGTTTCCGAAAAACTGCAAAGGTCAAGGTCACATGTCAATTATCGTTTTTTCTTTGATCGTAAATATCGATAAATATTCTATTGAGACTTTATGGGTATAATTTGTAGTGCTTTGAAAGACCTTCCATGTGATATTTAGTTTTCGAACATCTGGGTTGAATCAGTTGAGTTATTGCAGAAAAACAAATGTTGCTACCTAGGTACACATAACTACTTATATCTCGGTAATTATTGATTTTTGTTAATAGGAGTATGAATACTCTTTTGGTGTTTAAATATTAAAGATTGACTCAATATTCATTAAGTTATAGGGAGAAAACAAAACGACATGAACATATTTTCCCCGATTTTTGCCGGTTTTTTTTTTTTTTTTTTTTTTTTAATTTAACCGTCCATATCTAAAAAGTGGTTAAAGATACATACATTTATATTGTGTGTGAATTGTGGGAAGTTAGAAGACTTTTCTAACGGTACCTAGCTCTTTAAAATAGGAAATCATACAAGGAAGTTACATGAAAAAAAAATCATTTAAACCGCTCTTTCATGCACTTCTTCAGTTAGTCCCAATCACTTGATTGCTTTTTTCGAAGAAACTATTAATTATTGATAATAACATAAAGAACAATATTTTTAGCGTGATGCAATGCGGATCTTATGGAATGCAGATTTCAATGATAGGACCATTAATTATAAAGGTATTTGTCGAAGGGCAATAATAGACATGAACATCATTTTGCCGATTTTTGCCGTTTTCTTGAAAAATAACTTTCTATATCTCAAAAACCGTAAGAGAAAAGTTGAAACATGAAACGTTGGAAATTCGAAGACCTTTTTAATGGTCCTTTTTAGCCTTTTAAAATTAGACATCATATAAGGAAGGTACATGAGAAATAATAATTCATTTAACCGTTCTTTCATGCACTTTTGCAGTTAGTCCCAATCACTTGATTGCTTTTTTCGAAGAAACTATTAATTTTTGAAAATAGCACAAGGAACAATATCTTTAGCTTGATGCAATGCTGTTCTAATGCTATGCAGATCTTAATGATCGGACTATTAAGTTATTTGTCGAAGGTTAGTAATTGACATGAACATCGTTTTGCAGATTTTTGCCTTTTTTAGTGGAAAAATTTCTATATCTCAAACACGTAGCAGATAGGTTTAAACATGAAGTAAGTGAATGTTGGAATTCAGAAGACCTTTCTAATGGTACCTAGGTATTTTTTTAAAATCGGACATTATATAAGGAAATTACATGTTTCCGAAAAACCGTTTTCACTTGTGTTTCTTCAGTTGATCTCACATATTATTCCATGTTTCATTTCTGTTACATTAAAGGTATAATGTGATACAATAAATTATTGTCATTTTCTGTGACCCCTTTAATTCAGCAAGAATATGCAATTAAAATATAAGACAGAAATGTTTTGCAAGAAAGGAACCTTGTATACCTTATTAGTATGTAAAAAGGAAAAGTGATACTTTATTACCTTGTAGAACACCAAGTTTGAGTATTATTGTAGTCATCTTAAAGATAGTTCTCGAAAAGCAAACAGTATGAAATTATAACTGAAAACAAAGCCACATATTCCCTTATAAATGCATTGACTTTAAATTTTATTTTATGTCATATGACGTCACAGATTTCATTTCCTATTTATTAGCTCACATGAGCACAACGTGCTCAAGGTGAGCTTTTCTGATCGCCTTTTGTCCGTCGTCCGTGCGTCCGGCGTCAACAATTGCTTCAAACAACATCTCCTCCTAAACGGCTTGGCCAATTTAAAAAATATTTTGCAGGAATGTTCCTTGGATGAAGCTCTACTAAAGTTGTATAAATGGTTCTGGTCCATTGCATAATTAGGTCACAGGAGCTAAAAATAGATTTTAAAAATGAAAATTTAAAAAATCTTCTTCTCTGAAACCACAAGGCCTAGCCTTTTGATTTTTGGTATGTAGCATGATTTTATGACTCTCTACCAGGATTGTACAAATTATGACCCTGGGGTCAAAATTGGCCCCGCCCCAGGGGTCACTTGATTTCACATAGGCTAATATAGGAAAAACTTGAAAAAATCTTCTTCTCCGAAACCACAAGGCCTAGCCTTTTGATTTTTGGTATGTAGCATCATCTTATGGGCCACTACCAAGATTGTACAAATCATAGCCCTATGGTGATAAATGACCCCACACCAGGGGTCACTTGTTTTACATAGAGTTAAATAGGAAAATCTTAAAAAATCTTCTTCTATGAATCCATAAGGCCTAGAGCTTAGATATTTGGTATGTAGCATCATCTTATGGGCCACTACCAAGATTGTACAAATCATAGCCCTATGGTGATAAATGACCCCACACCAGGGGTCACTTCTTTTACATAGAGTTATATAGGAAAATCTTAAAAAATCTTCTTCCATGAATGCATAAGGCCTAGAGCTTAGATATTTGGTATGAAGCATCATCTTATGGGCCACTACCAAGATTGTACAAATCATAGCCCTATGGTGATAAATGACCCCGCACCAGGGGTCACTTGTTTTACACAGAGTTATATAGGAAAATCTTAGAAAATCTTCTTCTATGAATCCATAAGGCCTAGAGCTTAGATATTTGGTATGTAGCATCATCTTATGGGCCACTACCAAGATTGTACAAATCATAGCCCAATGGTGATAAATGACCCACACCAGGGGTCACTTGTTTTACATAGAGTTAAATAGGAAAATCTTAAAAAATCTTCTTCTATGAATCAATAAGGCCTAGAGCTAAGATTT
Source organism: Solen grandis (assembly GCA_021229015.1). Classification (NCBI taxonomy): domain Eukaryota; kingdom Metazoa; phylum Mollusca; class Bivalvia; order Adapedonta; family Solenidae; genus Solen; species Solen grandis. The sequence continues at coordinate 588,763 of CM037785.1, forward strand.
TTGGTATGTAGTAGCATCTAATGGTTCATTACAAAGATTTTCAAAGTCTTGGCCCTACGGTGATAAATGACCCTGCGCCCAAGTCTTCTCTGAAACCATATGGCCCATTGCTTAGATATTTGGTGTGTAGTATTGTCAGGGGTAAAATGTTTTAGATTAAGTTATATCAGAATCCTTGTCTGTTTAAAAACCTTGACATCAGTTGAAGCAATGGTACTCAGGTGAGCGATTCAGGGCCATCATGGCCCTCTTGTATACGTTTGCACTCTAAAGCTGTCAATTCGGGACGGATTTTCTTCATTTTTTTGAAGGTGGTGTATGTCAGAATAGTAAATGAGTATGATCAGGTTTGACATGGTTTGCAGTGCAGAAAACCCTTTCTTTTGTTAAGAACAAAAGAAGTCTATATTGATTTTTATATTATGGTAGTGTTTGGTGAATAAATATTCATCGCGCGTCTATATGCATATATATATTTGCGACGACACAATGGAAGTTAATAAGTTTTTAATTAAGCTCTAACCATACAAAAGGTAAATTCGATAAATGAAAAAATGAATGCAGCTGTGTGCATCACTATTTTTGTGAAATTTATACATTGTCTATTATTACCGGATAGGGAAAATAATTAACATTTAAATATCAACAAACCAAACATTGTAAGGTGTAATTATTATTTCACTTTTTAAATATATTAATATCTATCAATGCAGAAAAAATAAAAGACTTCTCTCCGCTAGATTTTTTTTCATAGGACAAAAATCTTAGAAATTTGGAAGTATTTTTTCTTTATTTTACATTTTTATATGTAATTGTCTTATTTTTCCCTTAAAGTTTGTAATATGGCTAAACTATGTTCACATAATAGTAATGTATCTAATAAATATTTAAGCATACAGAGTTTCTACTTTTTATGACTATTTTCTTCTGTTCTGATTACATGTCTTAAATGGTGGCGGTGACTTTAAGTTGATTTCTTTGATAAAGGCCAAATACTAGGTATCAAAATAAAGAGTGATGACCTAATAGAGCAAGTCTACCAAATTTGGTGCACATCTCTTTGTCTAAACTTACCATATGTTTCTTACACCCTATAGAGCAAGTCGACCAAATTTGGTGAACATATCTTTGTCTAAACTTACCAGAATTGATCATGTGATCTCTGTTTGATAATTACTTATGAGTAGTATTGGATCCCTGAACACTCCGGTGTGGTACCTCAAAGGCCAGCGTCACGAGGTCATATTTTAAACGCATATAAACACTTTATTAAGCAAGTATTGTCTGGGTGTGTGTTGTTTTAGTAATGTTGATTGTAAGCCGCTTTCTTAAATGCGTGGATTCGGACTGTGTATCTAAGAAAGTCACCTTAATAATGAGGTTTTCATTTGTTTATAGTTAATGCGATGGCTGGATTTTTACCATACATAGGCGGTGTGTTTAATAAGTTTTTTTTTCAAATCTTTAAACATTTTTTTTTAAATTTTATATGTGGGCTTATTTGGCCGATTTTCGAAACTAAATACTTTTTTAAATATGTTTATTTTAACATATTTTTTTCGGATACACATTGTACTGGGTAAAAAGAATGAATATCCGAAGGAATAAAATAGTATGCATATTCTTTATATCGTGTTTCTTATATCTTTTATAAACTGGTTTAGGTATGTAAATGATTTTTATTTATGTAATATATGCAATGCTTGCAGTTGTATGAAATGATAGTCATTTATAATTCATACTTGAATGACATGATTATCATTTTAGGATCTGATTTGATTTAACCATAATGAAACTATAATACAGATTCTATCTTTAACTTGATTATGGTATATTTTGTACTCTTACAGACGGTATGTGTATTCAAGTCTTCTCTGAACGGTAATTAAAGTCTAGTTGTCTCCAGAGTAATTAGTGACGATTTGGTTACCTATTAGCTTACCTGAGCACTTGAGCGCAAGGTAAGCATTTCTGGACACCTTACATGTACACTGCAATTATTGATCCAATACTCATGGAACTTGGTCAGAATGTTTATCAACATAAATTCTGGGAAAAAAATTAAAAAAAACCAAAGTTTTCGTCCAATCTTCATGGAAGTTGTTTAGAATATTTTTTAACATAGATTCTCGGATGAGATCGTAACTGGGTCACGTAGTATCAGAAACTGCACGAGTTAAATTAATCTTTGGGAAAGATATTTTGACACTTTAGAGGCCATACTACTTGCGTGGCTTTCAGGAAGCCTTGTCAGAAATTGTGTCTGTATAAACTATATAAAGGTTGAAACTTGGTCCTGTTGATTCAAAAATAGGTAACATTGCAAACTTGGGGAAAACTTATGAACACTCCAGAGGACCATTTTATCCTAAACTTTATCTTACTTGGTTAGAAAATTGGATTGTATTTTTATCATATTTTTTGGATTCTATGTTATCAGATTGGCTTCTAAAGCATTATTAATATATATGAAACAATGTTTTAAATCGTCTGTTTAGGCATTCAGATGAGCGACAATGAGCCATTTTATAACTAAAGGATTGTCCCCATTGTCTCTCATACAGACAAATATGATGTTTATAATAGCATATGAGGAGATGTTTTAAAAGTATCGTTTGATGCTTTTTGGTTAGCAAATGCCTCCCTTTTATATACATTGTAATATTTAAAATAAATGAAAATAAAAGACACTTTTTATATATTAAGTTGCATAAATTATTTATCTTATAAGAGAGAACAAGAGAGAGAGTGAAGACAATGTAGGTAAGAGAGGAAGACTTAAACGACAAATACAGTTGGAGAGAGTGAACATGTGTGTGCTCGTGGATATGTAAGTGCTTCCATGAGCTGGAATTGAATTCGGGGCCCTTGCTATTCATGCTGGACGTTATTCAACACCATGAAAAAAACTATATCAATGGCAAGGAAGTACACGCGCCATTTTATTTATCTTCTTCATAGAGAGAGAGAGACAATAGATGGAGATGAGAGAGAGATAGGAGATAGAATTATACACAAAAAAATGGCGAGAAAGATGGCGAGGAAACAGTTGAAATTGGGCTGGAAAGAGGAAAAGAGAGAGCGTGGATATAAAGACAAGAGAGAGATACAGGCTGATTGGAAAAGAGACACCCATGAGCGGGTTGCGTGATAGAGATGGAGGGGAAAGAAAACAATAGAAAGGGATTGGAGAAAGAAAAGAAAGAGAGAATGGGATGGATGTGGATAGACAAGAGAGAAAAGGTCACAAGGGGTGTGTGAAGGAAAACAACTTGGCTTTTGGTGCACATCCGCTTCTCAAGGCAACTATGTCACTGAAACTTCATTTAGATATGTAAGAATGACATTAAAATACATTACAATTCAAATCACTACAATACAAAACTTTAAAACATTTCATTTTTAAAAAAAAAAAAATATAAGTATTACAATACAAATCACAACAAATCATTTTAAGTATTACAATACAAATTACAACAAATCATTTCAAGTAATACAATACAAATCACAACAAATCTTTTTAAGTATTACAATACAAATCACAACAAATCATTTTAAGTATTACAATACAAATTACAACAAATCATTTTAAGTATTACAATACAAATCACTACAATTTATAATGATTACGCTACAAGTTGCTATCGCAAGTCGTGTATATACAAAGTTACTATATTCGTAGTTATGTTAAGGTAGCCATCAATTCCATCAAAGCCATGCATGTAACTTCACAATATAAGCTTTAAAACTGTCAAACAATGGAAATCTTTGGGGTATATTTTCTTTTATTGCCTCCCGTTGATAATTTTGTTTTCACGAGTTATCTCCCCTCAAAAAAAGTGACTCTCTCCATTTTCCTGCGGTAAATATTTTTTCTTGAAATTTGAAACAGTATCATATAATGCATCTTTCTACCGTGACTTTTTCGCAAAAATCTAATTCCTTTTTTTTATTCACAGAAATTGTGTATTTTCTATAGGCTTCAATGTCAATTTAAATACAGATTATCTCCCCCACATGAAATAAAACTTAAAAAAAAAAAAAAACAAAAAAAAAAAAACACTCGTGAAACATTTTCATTTTTGATGGCTTCAAAGTAACTAAGTCTTGTAGAAATACTTCCATCCAGTGATGTGGAATATGGCTATTAGAGTGCAAATATTAAAATGACAAATATGAAAGTAAAAAGTGCATAGTAGATTCGTGTTCTACTGCAACAATGAATTCAAAGATTTTAATTCTAAGCGTTCACCAGTTAAATGAACAACGTAGTTATATGCTTAGTTATATGTCAGTAATAAATAATGCAAATAAAATTAACTTAAGACGTTTAAATCAGAATAAGTTTTGATGTTAGAATTAACATTTTCTTTTAAAACATTTTTAATGATGTTCATATCTACCATTGCCATTTTTAGGGTGTTGATATCAAGAGGTAGTGTGCATGAGTACGGATTTTAAGGTTGAGGGTCCGAACCTCTCAGGCGCAAAGTACTTTTCCAGTCTAGGAACCCTCGAGAGGCATTAGTATACAATGTATACTTTATTGAAGTTGCTTCCTTATTGACGTAAAGATATGTTTAAACGAATTATGAAGTATTAATTCCTCTGTGTCCGAGAGCTTTGAACTGACCAGTTACCGCAGAATATATGTTTTAACACATAATATTAGTAACTAATGGACAAAAGGAGATCATCCAACAATTGAAATATGACCAAATGTTGACCCGTGTTACAAAATTATGCACTAATGATGTGTGTGAAGTTAGCAAATTAAGCCTTTTTAACTTATTAAACCTATGTAGTAATTTGGCTATAACTTGTATCCTATTTAGACTTTTAGCCCATGTAGGACACAATCTCATTAAAATCATATCCTAAATTGCACTCCTCCACTATCTGCGATTAGAATCTGACAACATCGCATTAGGGGTCACGTCAGATTGACCTTTTAAGTAATTTATATGCATAAACAAAAGCTCGATTTTAAACCAATTAAATAGCGCGTTTCTAACTGACTTCGATAAAAAAAAAATTGTCACAGGGTGAGAAAAATATGCAGCTGGACCGGAACCCGAACCCGGGGCCTTTTGCTTACAGGGCGAAAGCTCTACCGAGTGAGCTACCCGGCCGCTTACACATCTTTCTACATTCTTGTGAAATTGATGCGGTTACTTCCCCTTGATATACCGAACGATCCTGTTGCCGCCAATTAGATTTGCTTATACAAAGACCCTCTATACGATGTGATCAGATCCATTTAGCATAATAAATCTAATTTTAATGAGATTGTGTAGGACTTAGACTACAATTTAATTATTTTATCCTTTGTGATAACTTTTATCCTGTTTAGCCTTTATGTTTCATGAAAGCATGGTAAGTAAAAATTACTTTGATAGTGTTGGGCTGATTAAACACAGAGTCAATGAATCAGTGATAAGCTGCTTCCGATAATGGAAGGTTTTGTCTGTGATTTTTATATAAAGTGATTGTCTTGCAAATGTGTCGAATTCAACAACCAGCTCCAAAAATTTAAAAGTAAAGAGCAGCAAATTACAATACTGAGTTATGAATTTCACGCGTTAAGTTGAGAAACTGATATGCATGTACCGACCTTCAGAGAAATGGAAGTTAAATGTATCCATGTTTATTCTGAACGGAAGGAAACAAAACATAGAAAGCACGTGGGCCATTAGATAGTTACACGAAAGTTATCAGGCAGGGATAGTCTAGTGTGACATATAAAATCTGCCCGGGAGATTTTAAGATAAAGATGTAACCGGATAGTCCACAAGTGATGTTAAATTGCAGACCAATACATAGAAATTGGATGAGTAAGGCCCGAATATGAAGTACATCTTAGTATTAAACTTTAGCGACTTCAGCTTCGCCACGTTCGCCATGTTTACAAATGTGTACACAGATATTTTTAAAGCAGAATTAATCCCAATTTAAACAAGTCTGTTTCTATACAATAAGACTGTTTTAAAGGATCCAGGTTCCCGCGAAATTGTTTATCAGATAAAGATAAGATAACTTGACTCAGTTGAAATTGAATTATAATTTATCTATGGTAAAAAAGAGTTTGCGTGCGAAAATGCTTGCAGTAACCAGCATACTTACGAATCAATTGGTTATAATATGACAACATTTGTCCCAGCAAATGTATGTGCTAAGGTTAAAGCACGCTAACATCATAATACACACAATGAGAACCATATTACTCTTGACACTTCTAAGTGTTATTTTCAGTCGCAAAGCTATTCCGGAAGTTGCTTAATTTCCTCTGCATTTAAATGAAACTTTCTAATCAGAAGACGACAATGCCCTTATGAGTGTGCAATATATACGAATGGAACGTTATAAAGTTACGAGTGTGTTTTTTTGTGTGTGTTTTTTTTATTACATAATACACTGACAACGGGGAAACCGGTTTTTCTGTGAGTTCTGTTTTATTGTTAAATAATATATATATGTAAAACATGCGTATTTGTTTTTTATTACAAATCTCAGTTGTTCGTACATGTAGATGAAGAAGTGTCTTATACTCAATATGAAATGAGCGTGAATAAACACAGTGTAGAAACTGCTGCGTGACACTGGCGACATGCAAAAATTAGAGATATACTTAAGGTATAATCCATTCATCACTAAATTATAAACATGGTCAGTCGAATGCTGAAATATTTCAGTGCAGATGCAAGCAGCCAATGACTTGGAGATATAGGCTATTTTGTCAAAGTCAAAGTTACTAGATAATGTCCATGATCACTTGATTGACCATGATCACAATTTAATGATGGATTGATTACCTT
>CM037785.1:595677-645677 GCA_021229015.1 Solen grandis
CAGTGTCAGGATACTGTATCTTGGTATGAGGCACAATGCGCCGAAACTGTTTGGCTCAGTGTCAGGATACTGTATCTTGGTGTGAGGCACAATGCGAAGAACTGTTTGGCTCAGTGTCAGGATACTGTATCTTGGTGTGAGGCACAATGCGAAGAACTGTTTGGCTCAGTGTCAGGATACTGTATCTTGGTATGAGGCACAATGCGAAGAACTGTTTGGCTCAGTGTCAGGATACTGTATCTTGGTATGAGGCACAATGCGAAGAACTGTTTGGCTCAGTGTCAGGATACTGTATCTTGGTATGAGGCACCATGCCAAGAACTGTTTGGCTCAGTGTCAGGATACTGTATCTTGGTGTGAGGCACCATGCCAAGAACTGTTTGGCTCAGTGTCAGGATACTGTATCTTGGTATGAGGCACAATGCGAAGAACTGTTTGGCTCAGTGTCAGGATACTGTATCTTGGTATGAGGCACAATGCGAAGAACTGTTTGGCTCAGTGTCAGGATACTGTATCTTGGTATGAGGCACCATGCCAAGAACTGTTTGGCTCAGTGTCAGGATACTGTATCTTGGTATGAGGCACAATGCCAAGAACTGTTTGGCTCAGTGTCAGGATACTGTATCTTGGTATGAGGCACCATGCCAAGAACTGTTTGGCTCAGTGTCAGGATACTGTATCTTGGTATGAGGCACAATGCCAAGAACTGTTTGGCTCAGTGTCAGGATACTGTATCTTGGTATGAGGCACAATGCCAAGAACTGTTTGGCTCAGTGTCAGGATACTGTATCTTGGTATGAGGCACCATGCCAAGAACTGTTTGGCTCAGTGTCAGGATACTGTATCTTGGTATGAGGCACAATGCCAAGAACTGTTTGGCTCAGTGTCAGGATACTGTATCTTGGTGTGAGGCACCATGCCAAGAACTGTTTGGCTCAGTGTCAGGATACTGTATCTTGGTATGAGGCACAATGCGAAGAACTGTTTGGCTCAGTGTCAGGATACTGTATCTTGGTATGAGGCACAATGCGAAGAACTGTTTGGCTCAGTGTCAGGATACTGTATCTTGGTGTGAGGCACAATGCGAAGAACTGTTTGGCTCAGTGTCAGGATACTGTATCTTGGTGTGAGGCACAATGCGAAGAACTGTTTGGCTCAGTGTCAGGATACTGTATCTTGGTATGAGGCACAATGCGAAGAACTGTTTGGCTCAGTGTCAGGATACTGTATCTTGGTATGAGGCACCATGCCAAGAACTGTTTGGCTCAGTGTCAGGATACTGTATCTTGGTGTGAGGCACCATGCCAAGAACTGTTTGGCTCAGTGTCAGGATACTGTATCTTGGTATGAGGCACAATGCGAAGAACTGTTTGGCTCAGTGTCAGGATACTGTATCTTGGTATGAGGCACAATGCGAAGAACTGTTTGGCTCAGTGTCAGGATACTGTATCTTGGTATGAGGCACAATGCCAAGAACTGTTTGGCTCAGTGTCAGGATACTGTATCTTGGTATGAGGCACAATGCCAAGAACTGTTTGGCTCAGTGTCAGGATACTGTATCTTGGTATGAGGCACCATGCCAAGAACTGTTTGGCTCAGTGTCAGGATACTGTATCTTGGTATGAGGCACAATGCCAAGAACTGTTTGGCTCAGTGTCAGGATACTGTATCTTGGTATGAGGCACCATGCCAAGAACTGTTTGGCTCAGTGTCAGGATACTGTATCTTGGTATGAGGCACAATGCCAAGAACTGTTTGGCTCAGTGTCAGGATACTGTATCCTGGTATGAGGCACAATGCCAAGAACTGTTTGGCTCAGTGTCAGGATACTGTATCTTGGTGTGAGGCACCATACCAAGGACTGGTAAGCTCAGTGTCAGGATACTGTATCCTGGTGTGAGGTACCATTCCAAGGTCTGGTTTTTGTTGTTGTTGTTGTTTTTGTTTTGTTGTTGTTGTTGTTGTTTTTCTAAATTCTCTCTTATGATTGGTCAATAAGCCATGTACATAACCAAAAACCACAGAGTGATCTCCCTTGCACGCTTACTTAGCAAAAAGAATCACTGTCGTCACATATGTCACACATGTCACGTGATGATGATAGGCTTACAAAATGGCAAAGATCAAAGATTTATTATTTATAGATATTCATGCACAGAAAAATTTATTTTCTTAACAGATTTACTTTTACCACAAGGCGATTTTTTTTTAAATATTTTTATTTATTATATTTTTTTTTTTTTTAAAAATTTCTTTTTTTAAATTAATTTTTAGTTCACAGCTAAGAGAAGGGGAGATAACTGCGTGTAGATTGGTACATAACGTCATGCAATGTGATGTATAGGTTAGTTCATAGTTGCCTTTAACTACACGATATAGTCACGAGGGCGGAGCCCGAGTAACTATGTCGTGTAGTTAAAGGCAACTATGAACTAGAGCTATTTAGCACATGCTATTTTCCGTCCAGTAGCGACAAAACGTCACAAAAGTGTGAGGTATGTGGTGGCATAGTCCACACTTATTGATTTTTTACCAAAGTGTGGACTACGCGTTTTAGTCCACGGTGACTATGAACAAATACTGGCATCTGATTGGACGAGAGGAAAATGCCATGTGCTAAGAACAGATACTGGCATCTGATTGGACGGGAGGAAAATGCCATGTGCTAAAAATACTTCACCACTGATGAAGAATGACGGAATTACCCGAGAGGTTCCGATTGAACGTCATGTACACTGGGTATATGTACACGACAAGTTTTAAGTATTTATTAACGCAGAAATAGGACTTAACTTTGCAGTATATTAATATTAGTTATACAGTTTCGTGTCAGGGTACATGACTATTTATTCCCGGTTGAGAAAAATCATGTCACCCTAGCGGCTAGAATCCCCGGGCGGCGCCAGATATCCCCCCCCCCTTGAAACCAATTATACTATCATTGCACAACGCTGACAGTTAATATATTATATGAGAAATGATGTCAGAAATAAATCTCGTAATGCCATACGTGTCCTTATTTATGATATTTCGATATTATTACTCACAACGTAGTGGATCTCCAAAACGTTTTATTTTCCATAGGGCGCTACTTCTAACCCAGTTCAGAATATTTTCAATTTTCCTATAAAAATCTATTTTTGTGCGTTTATTTATATTTGTTATCCTTTTGGTAAGCATATACATAGTTCTATGCATTCCAGTTTCCTCAAGCTGATATTACCTGGGCGGCTCTTGACTGAAATATTGTAGTAGCGACAATAAATTCAAATCAACAATTATTTAATTCAATTTAATTTAAGAGACGAGTTTTTATGTTATCATATCAAAAAAAAAATGATAATTATTTTACAGGACCATGTTGAATTAATAGAAAAATAAACAACACACACCAACCGTATGCACTTCTCAACTTTAAGAGAAAATACAATTTAAAAAAAAAGAAGCTTACCTTGTAATATATATATATATATATATATATATATATATATATATATAACAAGGTTAGCTTCAAATGTTCAAAGGGTCTGACATGAAATATATATGACTCACCTTTCATGTCAGACCCTTTGAACATTACTGGAATTCTTCGTAGATTTTGTTGCCTTTTAATTCCTGTATTTTTATCAAAAAGCATCTAAACATTTTTACATGTCTATTTCGCCCTGATCTGCTGGTAGTATTTTTATAGTGACCTTAAACTAGGGCCAAGGAAAACACTAGTGATTGTCTAACGAAATAACCCTCGAGACAGTTAGGTGTAAGTTGTCAAACTTTAACAATTAACGATAAATATTTAACGGTCGATTTATTTTAATCGCAACGGGATTTTCAAAAGAATTCCAAAAACTAGGGTCCTTGACAAAGAGTTCCTAATACATTTAGTTATCCTGCTCAAGAATGCGGGATTATCTTTCTCAAAAACTGGAATACAGGACGTTGATTTGACCTTCTTTAAATCAACGTGGGTCTCAGTGGGATACCTTTTATAAAGATATCCTAAACGTTGGATTTCCTTTATATATTCACATAGGAGCTTCTCGGGAAAACAAGTGTCCCTTCTCCAAAACCGTGAGTTTTGGACTCCGAATTAAAAGTTAGTGAGAACTCTTCTACTCTTACACTGTACTGATATAATTTGAATATGCCTCTATCATTTCAGTGTGGCTATATTGCGGTACCTGGCTGTGAAATACAAGGCGCCTGACCACCTCTACTCGTCTGACCCACAGAAAATGGCCAGAGTAGATGAGTTTTTGAATTGGCAACATTTTGGCCTGCGAAAACCATGTGTACAGGTGTTCCTGAACATTGTAAGTGGCTGTACGAGTATATGCCCTTGTAAATCCACTGTTCTGGTTAAATGTCAATCTTTGGTCTTTATAGGCGACAAATTATCGTTTGCCTCATTCTGTGTCTGGATGATCCTAATAAAACTGCAAGCAAATGACAGATTAAATATATCATATTTATGAATCATATTAAAATAACAGTATACTTGTCAAACCTAAATGTAACTCAATAAATCCCATATTTGTATGGTAACAAGTGCCTTGATTTCCTATTTCACACAGGTAAAACTGTAGAATTATCTAATTATTGATATCAAATTTATTTGCATAATCTTCCAATCATTTACAAGCAAGTGTTTATTCTTACTGTCTAAAATGTAACCGAAATATTTCCCAGTTTCTACACCGTATGATGAAACAGTCTTTTGACGCGAAGCAGGATAAGGATGGCAGAGAGGGTGTGACGAAAGCAGTGAATTTCATAGCCGACTACTTCCTTAAAGGTTCACGACTCTTTATCAGTGGGGACGACATTTCGGCCGCAGATATTCTCGGTGTCAGCGAGCTGTTCCAACTACAAGGGATAAAAGAAGAAGGCCTCTATACCAGCAACAAAAAGGTCAATGATTGGGTGGAGCGGGTCAAAAGTCGTCTTCAGCCTCATTTCGACACATCGGCGAAAAAGATTTCAGGGATCAGGAAGGACTTTATGGCGGCTAAGAAATAATATCACCACGAGTGTAACCCATGTCAAACATTCAGCTTTATTCCACGTGTTCTTGGGTGAAAGACTTAGATGTTCAAAACTGATTGCTTTTATACAACATAAAATTCAGATATTTTCATTTTCAACGATATAAAATATATCCTAAAATCTAAAAGGGTATCATTGTTTGAACACTGATTTTTCTGATTATAGTATAAATTTATATTCATATTTTTGTATTCATTTTCTTCTTTTTTTTCGGTATTTGTATGTATTTGTGATGTGTTTTTTACTTTACTTTTCATTATGAGAATCTCAGTATTGTCGGTCATGTTTAGTTTTATAGTCACTATTAATATTGCATACACAAGTAGAATACTGACAAATCAGTCAATAAAAGTTTCATTTTATTCTTGTCTATGATACGTACTCGTTCGTTTATTAATTTTCTTTAAAAAAAAATCTGTTTTTGTTGTTGTTGTTGTTTTTTGTGGTTGTTGTTTTTGTGTGTGTATGTGTGTGTTCTTCTTCTTGTGCTGGTGGTGGTGGTGGTCTTAATTTTATTGTGTATCTCACGTTTTATCGAATAAATAAATACTTCACCACAAAATAAAATTATTATATTATATTTTCATTTATTTCTAAATTGATTGTCGATAATAATGTATTCTAACTGGTTTGCAAATTTTCTCAGCACTGTAATGACCTGCGATTTACGCTTTTTTTTACCTCTTATTTGTTACATTGGCGTTTTGGTTTGACGCGTGTCAATAAAGCAAACATTGTGATACTAAAGAAAACATTTGAAACATTGTCTATCAGATTAGATTGTATTTCTAGTATTGGTTCTTATTATCTTTATTGGCAGTCATCACAATGAAAATGAAGTTGTCGTATTGGTTAGGGCCTGATGACTCTTAGGAAAGTTTTTAAGTTCGAACTGGTTTGATGTAAGTTTTGTCCATGACCTGATGCACAAAGCGTTTGTGCTACCCGAAAAAAATCTGCTTGTAAACATGGAATAACAATAAAGGTAGAAATATAGACCAAACCTGATTACACCATATCCCAGTATGGGCTTCGTTTAAATTGGTTAACATATTTATTGAAAAAAATCATCCGAGCGAGGCAATTGGGTTTTGACGAAAATACTTATACTTGTATAGTGAATATTCATCTCATATAAGGTACATCTGTTTGCTAATGGCTGATCCACTCCCGAAATCTAGTTTAGGCGACATGGTTCAGTGTTAAGGTACATGACTGACGATCCAAGGTCTAAAGGCTCGATCCCAGTTGCGCAAAGTGCTGGTCCAATCATAATCTCGTCGAGAGGGATTAATTTTAGTTGTAAGGAATGGTTTCCTAAAAATAAATAATTTTAAACTAAATATACTAGAGAAATCAAGATTTTTATTGGTATTACAAACAAAAATGTGATGTATTTTAAAAAGAATCTAAATAGAGATAAAAATACATCAAGAGTCGTGTACGATACGAACATGAAATGAAAATATAGATTTCATATTGTAGCCAATGCAGGCTTAAAAATAAAAAAATGAAAAGACAAGGTGTATAATTTCATGTAAGTGAATTGATAGACAAAAGGGGAACACAAACATGAGAGTTCTTACACGAGATAAAAGGACGATAGTTGTTCTAAATATGGTGTTACTTCACGCTTAAGAAAGCACCAAATTTTACTAATCTACGAGAGCTAAAATAGGCAATTGAAGAGCTTGAAAAATAAGAGTTAGTTACGGTGAAAAATTTGGCGACCCATTTTAATATACACGTACATTTAATTAATTAAGTTACGTAACTGGTTTGTGTGGCGTGTACCTCTAACAAGTACTGGGGTCTCACGTTGACAAAGAGGAAAAATATATCATTAAGAGAGAATTGTGATTCTATCATAAAATGATTGTTAGTTAGTTTGAGTTAGATATGCCAACTACAACAGTATTCAAGTCAGTTTCTTGAAACGTATAAGATGCTGCCACACTGCAGTATCACGCCGTAGACCTCTGGCATGATACCATGCTCAATCACATTATCCTGACACCGGGCAGTACTGGAATTATCCTGTATAAACAGGGAGCTATCAGTTCTATTTGGAGAATAGGGCGAGCTCTTGCAGTTACCCTAGTGTCGGCACCGGCGTCCCAAGAAATGTAAAGGTATTGTTCAGCATTGTCATTTTCTCCCCTATTACGCAATGGACATCAGTCAACTTTCTCATCGTTGAAAAAAGAAGAATAATTTTTCCAAATATGTTTGCATATTTATAGCCCTTTTTGGACTTGTTAAACACTACTATTATATCCACTATTTCTCATTGTCCTTCAACCTAGAAATAATAAAGAAAACTAAATTTATTTTTGTCTCTCTATATGCAGGTACTTTTATTGTTTCTTTCCTGTATGTAATGTTCATGTATACAGGTGTCAATCCTGCAGATGCTGCAAATAGCACAATTTATTAACGACCCAAAATTTGCAATGCCAACTAGAATGGATTTTTTTTTCCACAGAAATGTAGCAATCCAACAACATGAAGCGGTATTTATCATGAAATGCATTGCTAGATAGACATGCCGTGGCATTGCAAAGTCTCTGGAGCTAATGTATCTTCCGTGCATGGCCGAGCGGGGAAGTCGCACAGTCCCTCGCCGCTGGTCCGAGTCCCGGCAAAGTCATTCGAGATTTTTCATTTGCCTTTCGGCTGGCTTACTGTAGGTCGGTGACTCTAGCCGGGTGTTTCTATGTACTCGGGATCTTTTTCAGTCATTTATAGCTTGGTACTGTTGACGGTTACCGTCAGTACCACTATAATAACAACCCGTCTATGTTATTTGAACAGAGATTGATTCCTTAGGCGTAGTAACAGTTTTAAGTGGAAAACATTCATGGTAGATGGACATATATATTGTTATATGTATCATCTAAGATAGAAAATACGCTGTCCCCCATTGCAGTTTTCCGAAATGTTCAAGATTAAGTTGAAATAAATTATAGTCTCAATCACTAACAATATCAAATTTAAGAAGAAATCATTTTGTTATAAATTCTATTAGAGAAACGAGAAAGATGAAATGCATAAAACTTCAGGCAATTAACGATAAGTGCTCAAAGTGCAATGCTAACATGATTAATCGAAGAACGAAAATAACGTCATAATCTGGAATGGGTATTTATTTATTTGATCATCAAGAACAACAAAACGATATTTATCATAACTGAATTCTAATCATATATTGTACATAATTATAGCAACAATACACACAGGTCGAGGAGAAAGTTATAGATATGATTAAATTTTATTATATGACCGTACTCCGGACATAATGGAAACGTTTTAAACCAGCTGTGCTTTTTTTTTTTATTATTTAAATATCGCTATAATGATGTAATGTGTTACACCAATATACATGTAGGCCACAAACTGAGGTCTACAAAACGGCATTGATTGTGGATATTAAAGCAATAAAAAAGAAGAAAAGTATAAAGTACGTCTATAAGAAAAGAATTATAAAATGCGCAATTAGATAATCTGCAACTTTAATTCAGTTTAGGACGATCTTTCATTAAAATTATCGTCTTAGGCATACTTTTTTTTTCTTTAACGTGACGTAACTTTCACCCTTACAATGGTGTGGGTACTTGTGACTTCCTGTGCGACTAGTGCAGACCAAGATCATCCTGCACATCTGCGCAGTCTGTTCAAGGTTTGTAGTTCGCTTTCCAGTCAAAAACATTTTCAGCATGAACACTGTAAACAACAATTAATGGTATAGTGGACAAATTTAATTAAGAAATTTAGCATAGTAAGGGTTAAAGTAGAAAAAAAAATGAAACTTTAAGAGACATAAAAAAGATAACGTCTCTTTCAAGGTGACCGATAGGATTCTTTCGCACTACTTTAAGTAATTTTCATAATACATTGAGTGAAATGTCACGTTCACTAACAGTTCATCATTTTATCATTTATCACCGATTGTCCTTAAGACGGCATTATTCTTTAGCCGCCAAAAACATTTCTCTGATTTTCAAACGCTTTTGGTCGCATTCGTCGAAATAAGGCTGAAGACGAGTTTTGACCCGCTCCATCCAATCATTGACCTTTTTGTTGCTGGTATAGAGGCCATCTTCGTTTACCCCTTGTAGTTGCAACAGCTCGCTGATACCGAGAATATCTGCAGCCGAAATGTCGTCCCCACCTATGTAGGGTTGATCTTTAAGGAAGTAGTCGGCTATATGCGTCACTGCTTTCGTCACTTCCTCTCTGCCGGCCTTGACCAACTCCTCGTCAATGGGTTGCTTGGTGAAGCGCCCAATTTCAATACGGCTTCGAAACTAAAAGGAAACAATAGTAGTTAAGCGGTAGAGAAAAAAAAGCATTTTTAAAGAAATGTATATACATGGTAAATGGACATAGTACCAATAGAAAAATAATAACTATTGGTTAGAGAACAAGAGCTGTTTGTGAGTCAGCGCGCTCGACTATTCTAGTGCAAAATAAGAATCTCTGTATTATCAAAATGGTAAACAAAAGCGATAAACATGTTTTCCAAATAAAAAAATATATCAGTGGGTTCAGTGAAAAAGTGAGTAAGTACAAAAAGATTAATCAAGATGAAAAAGGGGCATAATTATGTCAAAATACAAGACAGAGTTGTGTACTTTTGCCATGTACTAGTAGAGGTGATGATCATGCACAGGTATCAAAAGTTTCAAAGTAATACCTCATAGGGTTTAGTGCAAAAAATAAGTTAACCGAGATTCTAAATGAAAAGGGGTATAACTATGTTAAAATCATGATAGAGTTATGTACTCTTGCTTGACTCAAAACACAGGTAAGCGGTTTAAGGGACATCCATTGAGTAAAAGTGGTTAAATGGTCATGTTAATCAAAGCTTAAACATTTTTCTGAGTCCAGAAAGGGCAATAAATATACTCGTACAAAAATATTTGGAAGGTTGTTCGTTGACATTAAATTTCGTTGATTATTTACATGTTCGTGGATACATTTATTCGTGGATTTATGATCTAGAAAACGTGAGGTCTATATAAGAGACAAGTTTTTGTTGGGATTAATATTCGAGGATAAACCCACCACGAAATCGACGAAAATTAGTGTCCCACGAAAACAAATGATTTCACAGTACATTCAAGTAGTGTTAGTTTGTGCATACATGTACATTCTAGCCTTTGTATGTTTGTTTAGGAATTGATAAATAAGCTTGCATATATGTAGTCAGTGTAAACATTTATGTTATTCATGAATGCTCAAAAACAGACATGCAAAATATGTACTTGAATAACTTAAGAGATTATACGTATATGCGTGTTTGTTTAATTCATACGAATCATGTGCGTGCATGCGAATGATATTACAATGGGTTGAGCAAAGATCGACAGTATTTCAGCCAGTTTGGGCATTTATGTCAATATGGTGTCAAACATATATACAGGGAAGATATACAAGTACTATTTTAACGAATAAGCACAGGTATATATGCAGTAGTAAATACTTGCATGACATTAACATAGAGTAGAGGATTTAACAATATCTATACTACGGACGTTTCATAAGGAATACACTGAGATCAGAAAAATATATCCGCTGAAAAATTCCATCGTTAAATAATGAACATATTTTAGGGCGTAATAAAAGTCAAACCAAATTCACGGACAATCGACAAACAAGGCATTTTACCAATTACAAAACAACAAGAAATATCGTATGATATCTTTGAAATAAGAAAGATATGCGGCGTTATTGCATATTACTGTTATGGAGAATGTAGAATCATTCACGTATTTATAACGTTCGGCCCGAAACAAGTTTCAGTGCGCAATAAAGAGAAGTGTTTTGATTAAATATCGTTATATTTCTCAAAGAAACTGCAATTCAGTCATGATACTTTATCAAAACTACGTGAATAAGAAATATATATCTCAGCAAGTTGTCTTCTCAACAAACAAATGTGTGTAACTTTTTATCTTGAATATAGGAATATCCGCTAATATTTATTACGTCATCATCCCTAAGAAGGTCAAAAGTGAGCTATACCGATAAAACCACATTCCTTTTGTAATAAGTATCAAATAAAGTAAATGACACAGTTCAGGCGCGTAGCCAGGTGGAAACCTGGAGGCCCGTGCTTCAACATTATTTTTCAAGTATGCCCTTTCATAAATAACGTAAAAACTGAAAAAGAAAAATATCAGACGAGGGAGTCTGAGTAATCCGTTTATCAGTAAAACATTCCTTAGCAAGCGATTGACTTCAACAGGTGTTTCAGTTTCCAGAAAAGACCTCAGGACACATAAGCTGTCCAATTTTCATGCTTCTAACTCATCAGGAGCCTTTGTAAAATTGTGTGAGGTATATTGACGAGTCAAGTGACATACAAGAGCAGTTTCTAGAATTCGTAGAGAGTGTTCCTAAGTTGTGCTTGTGTTTTATTCTGCATCAATGAATCATTTTTATGTCAAAGGTTTGGTTACTGTCTTACTCCGATCATTACCATTACATAAAAAGTTCCAAATTTGATAGGTCAGAAGTCCGTCCGGACATCACCAGAACCCATAAAATTACACGAATTTTTCAACATTTTCTAAGGGGGGATAACCCGAGCCCCCCTCTCGTGTTCTCCCCGCGCTCGTGCCTTCGGAACGACCTTCAACATCCAATTACCTATGGCTACGCCCTTGCAGTTGCATGTATACATGTATAGTATTTTAACATTATAATATTCATAGAATATGACTTAATCAGCTATACAGAAAATGTTAAATTACCTGTAGAATATACATGTATATAGATAGTTTTGTACTGATAATTAACCATTGGTGACCATGAATGACTGGTCATATGCACACTGCGGTTTGTTTCATCACCTTTGATTTTTAAGAAAGAAAGCTGTCATTTCTCTTCAGATGATTCGTTACCAGAAATGGTTGTCAAGAAATAGACTGAAGATCAATAGCCAAGGATATAATCGGCGTTTATTCTAGTATAAAAATGAAAATTCCGATAGGTTAGAGCGTCCGCCTTGGGCGTATGAAGGCCTGGGTTCGATCCCCTATTGCAACGCAAAGTCTTTAAAAACGGTACTTGCAGATCCCTACATGGCGCTTAGCGTAGTATCGGGACTAGTTGGCTAGGTGTCTGAATAATTTGACTGGATGTGGTATCATGCCACATGTCTACGGCGTGATACTGCATTGTGCCAGTAATATATCTGCCTCAGGCAGGCATAGCCTCCAAATGACTGCAAAATTTTCGTGGGACGTTAAACCAAACAAACAAACAAAAAAGAATAACAGCTATAAAGGAGTCTATATATCCACTTACAATGTTCAGGAAGACCTGTATACATGGTTTTCGAAGGGCAAGATGTTGCCAGTTCAGGAACTCGTCTACTCGAGCCATTTTCTCTGGGTCGCTGCGTGGAAACAGATGGTCAGGCACGTCGTATTTCACAGCCAGGTATCGCATTATAGCCACACTAAAATGATAGAACGTCGATCTATAGGTGTATTCAATTTATATCAGTTAATTTCAATTGTTCTCACGAACTCGTAATAAGGCGTCCTGGACTCATAGGAATCCTGTATTTCTGACTGCGGCAGCACATTTATGAATACATTGGATAACTCAAAGTGGTTGTCATTTCTTTGTCAATGACTCCAGTTTTTGGAATTCTTGTAAAATCCCTGTTTCTGTTAAAATTGGATTTACAAGTAAATATTAATAGCCGATTGCGAAAGTTCGACAGCTACTTGGTTAGATAAGTACTTGTCCATACATTTTAATGTTATTCGTAACAACGTTTGATAAAGTCACCCCTGGCAGCTTACTTTAAGCGTTTGAATTTCAGTATCCGCCAGAGGGCGTGGTGTTCTTAAGCCGTTTCAATACACAAATTGGGAAGGGTGGATATATATGTTATCAATATAGAACTATACACGTTATTGATGACATCTACAGACTACCGTTAATTACACAACGTGGACCAACTTGTTAGAAAGAGTAGGTACAGACGTAAATAGACTCACACATATTTGAATTATAATGGCGTCAACTGAACACCATACTAAAGAACATGCCGGAAACGAACTCGGTGTGGTTACAATGTATGACACTAACCTTGCCATCGTTTTCAATGAGGGGCACCTTGTGGAAGGGGTTCTTTTTCACGAATTCTTCCGAGTAATGTTCTCCTGAAAACAATTTATATTACATATAGGCTCGGACAAAATATATCATTTTATAGTTCCTTTTTTAAACGGAAATTAAAAGGGAAAGTGTTATAAAGCTTACCTTCTGGGCAGATGATCGAGTTTAATGATAATAATAATATGCGTAGAATATTCCATGAGATTTATCAATGGCTTTAATTCCACGAAATTCACATGTTCTCCCATCATCGACTTAACAGCACTAGTAATAGCAAGCAAAAGAGAGAAAATCTACATCATCGGCCAGGTTGAAATAAGTAGGCCCTTGGCATTATTAAGAATTGTTATTCGTGTAATACAAAATAATATCAATTTATTCAAGTTCTTATTTCAAGTGTTTGGGTGTCGGATGAATGCTGGTGATTTACTTACGTTTCAATAGCTCTATCACCTTATCTTCATACGGGATTTTTGCAATCTTGAGAAACAGATAGACCGCCCTGCATGGCTGGGACAGCAGATCATAGTAAAACTCCAGAACCATCTTGAGCCTGTAGGGGAAAGGGAAGAAAAAGCTTATATCTTTATGCTGAAATGAAAACTAAGTGTTGAAACAGCGTTTGCTCCTCAGAAGAGAGTTTTTTTAGAATATGATTTGACTCGGCATCACTTCCATGACCTTGATTAACCGCGTCTCTCTCTCTCTCTCTCTCTCTCTTCATCGACATTACTTAACGCTTAGTACTACTTAAATTCTTAAATTGGGTAAGAGCGCATTCTACTACTTTTGTATTACTAAATATTCAAATACAATGTTCACATAAATATAATATTAACCCTAATATAACTAACAACATTTGTTGAGAAACAAAATATTTAGATGTTTTCATTAGAAACAAGGGAGGTGTAATTCACCCGTTTTTATTTACTAGTAAGTTTTGTTAAGCGTTAATATGTTTCATGGAATTCGAGTCAGTATTTGTTGCATTTTAGCATAGCAAGAGATATTGGTTCACCAGTATCTGTATGTGTATAAATGGTTGATTATGTGCGTATAATTTCTAAACGCCTAAAGATATAACTTAAACGTAATTTACTATATACAGTTATTTGTTTTCAAAGTATTTTTTATTTTTCGTAATAAAAAACAGTGCAAAACAGCGTGCTGTTGTGTTACTATAGTAACCGATGACAGGCCCATGCCAATTTTTATTGCCTAAAATAATGAATAGAACATTAGAAAAATACAAGTAAAATCTTTCAAAAAACGCGGCAATATGTTACATGACGTGCAGAGAACGCCATTTCATTTAGCGTTAGTTAGATTTTTTAAAATAACGTACGTTACAAATGACACGACATGACTGCCTAGAAATTAGGGCGAACATAAAAGCTTGCGTCCATCTAGTCTACGTATAAGAAACTACAGAAGCGCTTTTTTATATGTGGCATAGGTGCAAGACAATAAAGGCCGTGGAAGAAAGTCGAGCATAAAGCAATCAGAAGTGACGTCGTTAGAAGACCCCATCAAATGTGATGCGAAAATCACTGTCCGAGAGCTTTCAATCGTAATTTACGAAGACATTGACCATGCGGAAGGTATTTATAAATTTTGTGAACATAAATTATTATTTCATCGGCATTACTTGGAAATAGCACGTTTCATTGCATAATGTTTAGTCTCTTCAGACTTTTACCGTTTATTTTCATTTTTATTAGAAATGCATTCTAAAATTGGGGCTAAATTTTGCTTATCATATAGTTATTTTATCTTTTTATAAATTATTTTGATGTACCGGTAAGATTAAGCAATTACAATGTGATTAACGCAGTAGAATGTCTAATTTCTGTTTAAGGTACACGCACGTTGGGTCCAGCGGCTTCTGACTTGCGTTGAACAGAACAGGCGGACTGCTCCTCATACATTGCATGAAACGAATAAAAAATTATTTTACAAACTAATTCTATAAAAAGAAATGAAATTTACTGTAATACATATTTTATGTATGCCACGCATGCGACAAAAAAGTTATACGCTCAGTCTACGTAATTGTTGATCAACCCTCGTAGCATTAATACTACAGCATGTAAACAACACCGATGACATATCTAAAGATTTGATTTATGGCATAATTGCAGTATAGTTTACAACATGCAGAATACAATGACCGACCCAATTTTGATACACAGCAAAGCGAAAACGTTATATCAGTACAATTGTAACGTAAAGTCGGGGTGGGATGGGGGTATTTCCTTCACCATGCTATCCATTTATCTTAAACGAATCATATATTTAGATGACCCTTATGCGTGACCTAGATGATGAATCCACGAAAATATATCATTATTATACTTGTATCCTCAAAACGGACAACGTAATTTAATGACACGGGAAATTAAACGATGGAGTTCAAGGACTCGCGCCGTGAACTAAAGTCATTAACTACCTTTATCTACAACAGTAGATAAAACAAAACGGGGGTTCAAGGAGGGACAGGGATAATTGTGCAAAGGTTTACTAAAGTCCTTCATGAGGTGGTCACAATGACATTGACACCGTCTCGACTAAGTTCGAGACACTTATCTATACACAGAGTAGACTATTATATTGGTAAATAAATTATCTCACTAGTTTTAATTCTAGTCATTAGTGGCTAACACCCCCCCCCCAAACCAAAGACCTGCACGGTACATCGTTTGACATCACACACAGGGATGGAACGATTTTAAAGTACGAGTACATGACATCAGAAAAACAGTTATAAATCACGAAAAGGTACAAAATTTACAATCATGTATTCTAGAGTTTGTGAAAGGAGGGAGATGGGAGTGAACCGTTATGAGATTTTATTTCAAAACTTAGATGATCAGACATTTTATATATACATGGACGATGACTTTTTTTGAAGAAAAAATATGTCTTAACAAACCATTGAAAGCAGATTTAACGAGTGAAATGTGTTACAGAAGATTTATCCATTATACTAAATTATTCGTATCAAATTGTAAGATTCAATTTGACAACCCGACCGACCCTATATTTTCATACCTATCCTTAACTGTTTACTATTTTCTATGAGTATCACGGTTACGAAACGTTTTTCGTCACATCCTCTAGAAAAAAAGTTGTGGTAGGGGCGGAGTTGATAATAAATAAATGTTTTGCCGACTTACCGACTTTTTTTTTTGAGATGTTAGCGGAAACAAACAGCTTATGTTTTCCACACACAAACATTTTTATTTAATTATTTTATTATTTTCTGTTTTCACGTACGAAAAAAAGACATTGTCACTGGACACTGACTGAACCCTGCCCCCCTTCTCCCCTCCGGGAACATGAACACGTTTCCTAATCCCCTACCCAGAAAGTTGAAAACGTTTCTATATTCCCGGGTAGGGCATATTCAAAATGGTGTTACAACGGATCCCCCCGATTCAAGCTCATTCCAACTTAGAATTTAAAAATGGTTTATATACCCGGATGGGGCTTGTTTACACCCCACCCCCACCAACGTTATGCAAAAGACATTTTTATATTTCTGGGGAGGTGTATTTGAAAATTGGCGTCAGCTAGCATGTAAGGGCAGGGTTCATGCTTTCGTAACGGGGTATCGCTTTATGTCGGTCGCGTGTAAAGATTCAAGTACAGTAGTTACTAAGCAAATAAACATACGTAACGTAACCCTGACAATGAAAGAGGTCTGTCCGATATCACCGGTTGGGGGTCAGTTTTATTAATTAAAGCAACATTTCAACAGCTTTTCTGAGTGTATTACGGTCTACAAACGCACGTCTTCTTACTCAATAGATCCCAACCATAACATAAGTTAATCGCATATATATTATTAATTCATTGTGTTTTAAACAAATAAAATAAAACAAATAGAATGTTGATTACTGATTGCAATGTACGCTGTGTAATGCAGTGTGTGGGTGTATCCCTTGGTATTAAGAGGTGAGTTTGCTTGGGGGTTGACGTCCCTATATGTACGTGACACTTTTAAGGTGACCTTAGTAACTGACAAACATGATTTGACGCTATTTAATATGCACTGTTGAGATAAACGATCGGGTGCAAAGACGAGTATGCATGTATAAGTTAATGTTTGTTATCTGGGGTTTCCAAATTTAACAGCTTGCTCGGATGCGCCGAGCTTGAGCGGTTAAATAGGGTTAGGAAACCCTCGATAACAAACGTTTATCCAATTAAACCTAGCGGTTTTTACTGCAATCCCATTGATCAAAATATAATTCCATACATTAACCCTTTCCCTCATAGAGGACACCATGGAAAGACCTATGCGAACAGCATAAAACCAGATCAGCCTGCGAGTAACTCGCAGGCTGATCAGGGTTTACGCTGCTCGCTGCTCCTCAGTGGTCTAGAAATGAGGATTTTGTAATTAAATTTGGTAAGGTTTAACTGTGGTTTTCTGCAGATCAGGCTTTATGTGGTACCTACTGAGTGCGTCAAAATGAGTCTATATGAGGGAAAGGGTTAAAACGTAATATCCGATTGAAAAACAAGTGTTTATACAGTCATCGGGCTGTATACTTGGGTTTATATAAGACATCACAGTCGGCAAGTGCATTGATAGTCACGTAACACCCAATCACATTAAGGCACGTACTCTACACGAGTGCATTTCGGTTTATACCTCAAGCTTATTCCTTTCGCGTCCATTGGGAAACATACTTTTATAACTTCTACCAATCCCTCTCGACGGTACCTAGGTTGTACCAGTACTTTGCGCTTGGAAAATGAATCCTTGCCCCAAAGTGCTTCGAATCCCCAGCCTTCGGATTCCTAGCCGTGTACGTTACGTTGTAGGCTTGCAGGGGATAGATAAAGTGCCGCCTCAATGCGATACGTTACATTATATTACAACCCGTCACATATCTTGACACTGGGCATTATCATTGCAACAACGCCCGTTTTAAGGGTCTTTTATACAGAGGCCAGGGTTCAAACTCCCGATACTTGTAAGAACGGCTGTCTATAACCAATATATGCATATGATCTATCGGTACCTTAACATTATAGCAGAGCCGAATCCAGGAGTTCAGGTTCGGAGGAGGGGGTGCTATATTAAAAAAAAATGTAGGCAGTGACAATGCAAGTGGCTTGCCGCTTTGCCTGAGCCGTGAGAAGGAGGTAGTTCACGTTGGACTGGGCATCCAGGGGAACTCCGCCGCAGAAAGTTTTAATTTAAAGCTGTGAAATAGTGCATTCTTGTGATTTTTTTTGGGGGGGGGATACATTTATGTATGGTCTGGGAATTTTAGAGTCGGCGTGTGCCGGGTGCGCCCCCCCCCCCCCCCACACACCCCTCCCTTAATCCGCAAGTGTATAGGACCGCACTCTCTCTACGACTCATGATATATTGTATATAAGAATAACGTTTAATACTTAAATAAATACCTAGATGTTTGCTTAAGTCACTTGACCCACTACATGATTTTATTTGAATATCAGTGAACACGCCCTGTGTGGGCTAGTACCCGGGCGTAGGCAATTATTTACAGTAAATCGGTGTATTTGGTTCCCCGGATTAGTCTATACTCCATCAAGTTTTATTTAATGAAGTTTAATTTCAGTTCCATCATAAATGAAGACATCCTTATAAATAACATTCGCTTTAGATTGTTTTAAAAATAAAAAGCTTACCAACGCGTGTAATACAGAAATGTACAAAGTATCAAAGCAATTGAAATCCGAGTGCTTACAAAATATTCGAAAGTAACCTTGTATAAGAAAACCCAAGAACACTGCCCATATCTTCTATCAGTTTCCAATTTAAAACATACAATTAATGTAATTACATGTATATCTTTACTACTGTTAAATATCAGTATGTTGGTTGTAGTTGGGTATTGTTCTCCGTGATTATAATCCACACTTCAATTGTTGTTACAGTTTTACGGATTACTATGCACTGAACTCTTAAGATAAATAGAGCATGCTACAAGTTAACTGCGAAACTCCAGAAGCTGCGCTAATTAATCTAAATATGCAAAAATAACCTACTGTAGTAAGTGCAATTGAAAGGGCCCTTCAACAAGGCTTACAGCTTTAATATATCTTTAAATAACAAACAATAAGTACACTGGAGACTTACTGATAAATACCAGTTTAATTCCCAGCAGCAGGTGTGTGTTACAGCGACGAACTCCTGTTTATCAGTGAGAAGTCCAAGCTAAGAGGACACCTATATACAAATGGACTATATACAAACTGTTCCGCCAATGACAACGTTAGAATGTTGTTGACATAGCAGGGCGTGTGGGTTCGGAAAAGAGAACGTATGGTCATTATAATAGAACACGTCCTAACTGAGCCGCTCAGGAAGTCAACACGCTTATGAAAATATCTCGCTCCTCTTCATATATCGACTGATGTAGAGAAACGTAAAAGGCAATCATGAGTGTCTGACAAGGCATCATCATATCTTTGTCTAAATTAGACAAAACTCTCAGATGACAAAGATATTGCCAGCGGAAGTGGTATGTTAACCAAGGTTTTATCAGTTTGCTAACTACCAAAAAAAAAAGGAAAAAAAAGAAAAAAGTGGGAATTTGTCATATTAAAAATAACCGAACGTTGCGTTTCTTCCATGGAAATAACATCGAGAAAGTACAGAGTACAAGTTTGCTTATGTCTGTAGACATTGAGTATTCTGTGTGTGTGTGGGGGGGGCGTAATTAGATAGACTAATCAATGATTACGATATCTACCATGATAACATAACCAGATCTGAATCAGAAATAATAAAACAATAAAATACTTGAGCATTGTTACCCTTTCTATATTGTCAGCATAGTGGAAACAAATTGTTATAACTCTCCCGAGACATCTATCGTTTCAGGACTGCTAGCTTGTTAAGAAAAACGACGCCTGTGTTTTGTACATTATTTATTAGTATAACCCGTGTTGACAATAAGTTAAGATGCTGTACTTTTCTCTTTCTTACATAAATCATATTAGATCTTTTGCATAGATGACAAGATAAAGATCTGGGTGACCAACAAATGAAAATGAAAGCGAGGATTACTGGAGATTATTAAAATATAGGCTTATCTTCAATATATGTTGGTCCACAATTGGTAAAGGAATATGCTATATATATTGGTTTTGGTTAAACCGCTTCATGCATGTGTGTGTGTGTGTGTGTGTGTGTGTGTGTTAAACTGACTGACTGAATGCTCTATCATGCCCATGAATTTACAATATGAATACATTTACATTTATATGAAATAATAATAGCTTAGCATAACAACAACTGTAATCAACATGAAAAAATACGTACCGTAACCTTAGTTTCTCCTTATGCTATTTATAGAATCATAGAATTAATTAATTCAGAAACCCAAATTGATTATGTAATCGATTAATAGTCGGTTGAACCATTTTTATTCTAAATAGTACTAGATACTTTGCTATTTTTCGGGTACCTCTTGCATGCCCTTGAAAATCTATCTCTTTCCCTTCATTTATAACACTGAAAAACAGATTGTGAAACGCCCCCCCCCCCGCCTTTCCAATACACACACATACACACACAAAGAAAAACTCACAACAGCAAACATGAAAATAAATGATAAATATTATAGCTAATTATGTTAAGATTAATTACCAATGCAACTATTGCTTTATTCTGACACACAGCAGAAATGTATAGGATATAGTATATTTATATTAAGACATTTCTACACACAATAAAAGACCGAAGCGAACGTAGCAAGTGTAAGCTTCTATATTGTCTGTTAGAAGTTACCCTAAATATGTGTTCAATCAGATGAAAATTGAACACATATATGTTGGTGTAACATGAACCCCTCACCCCACCCCCTAACTGTCTGCACAGAATGTATTCGTCCATTTCGATGTCTCAAAGCTTATTTACCCGTCTGCCGCAGCAGTTTAGATACATTTGATTGACAGAGAAAAGGGTGGAACGCATACAGACATGACTATTAGGTCCCGGCTCGATGCAATATATTTAAGTTTAGCCGGGAACTTCTAAGTCGGATAGAATAAATTAAGGCATTTCTCCAGACAGTAGAAGCCTTCGCAGACTACGCTTGATTCGGTCTTCTATTGTCTGTATAAATGTCTTTATATGCTCTATCCTATACGACTTAAAACGATCGGGGGGGGGGTCAAATCTCGTAGGAGGCGAGATTCGTGACCGTATCTTCCATAGAGTCTTAGATAATGAAACAAACAGAATGTGATATAAAATGAGAATAACTTTAAAGGAGAGAGAGAGAGAGAGAGAGAGAGAGAGATCATTGAAACCGTGAGCCAGAAATAAAAAAGAAGAGTTATCTAGTGTATCGTTCGTTCGTGTTTTAATGGTTGGTGTAACTGAAAATCTTCTTGCCTATTGCTTTCATCAAGGGAAACATAACATTATTTTGAGTTTGTTTTCGTATTTTTCCCATACGTTTTGTGTCACATAATAGTTTTCATGCGGTATATTACGGGGTATACTATCACTTGTCCGGCTTTGAAAGAACAATAGTTCCATAATAATGTTATTCGATGATAGTTTCTATATAACAGAAATTGAGGGTTAGAAAAACCTTTTACGTTAATCTTTAGACTTTAAATTCAAATTACACAAACATTGCCGTCCTCTTATTCTATTGTCGCCTGTGTTTCTATTATGCCAAATGCACATAAGATACGCCCGTATTTGGCGATGCAAAGGTCAAATATAATAAGGCAAATATTCCCGACGCGTGTAGGTGACACCTCGAATAACGTCCTAACATCGACGTTAGTGCGTGGGACAATCCCAAGACACATCACCGAAAATGTGTAATAATTGGAGAACATTCGTAGAAAATTCACCGATCCTTCGTGAGCATCGTCAAGTGTTCGCCTTCTGTGTGACCTTCCACGATTAGTCAAAGCCCCATTTTCTTCTTCAATGCATTCAACGTATTGTCAGATGCTCAAAGTGTAGACGTAGCTTCGTTAAATCTACAAATTTCTTCTCACATAATACAAATTCTAATTTTGTTATTAAATCTAAAACCAGCCTCCGTAGCATGGTCCCCTATGGTACCGGTGTACTTAACGTATGCATTGAACATGAAATGATAGTTTTCAATTTTTATTATTATTAAATAAGCAGAAACTTCTCCATTTCGACAAAAATTTATGCAATTTCATGCATCTTTAGATGGGTATTGATAGATGTGACACACACGCGTGCGCGCATTAAGATTCTTTTAAATACAAATTTCAAATAAGGAATTGTACAAGCCTATAAGGAAATGAGAAATTATAAAATAAGCTAAAAACATAAATGTTTTAAGAAAATTAAGAATTAAATGAATTAAAAGTAAATAAATGATCTACTGTATGCCTTAAAACCACTGGCTTTTACAGGAGTTACCTATCTCTGTTAAATGTGTCTGATTATATCATTTTCCCTTACTAACCTAGTCTGGTTCCCTGCCGCACTTCAACAGTAACGTAGTGTCAGGGGCAGGTAATCCACCAGACTAGTACTAACAGAGAATCACGCCAATAAATCCTTCGGCTCGATTCTTTGACGCTTGCGTCAAACGTTTTGTTTCCATTGTGGTCCTTCTTGAAAGATTAATGGTATGACATAGAAAACAACAGAGCAACAATTTGTTAAATGCATGACTTAAGAACATTTGGCACAAAATGTGATATTTGTATGAAAGACATCTGATCATGATCCCTCTCTCTATATGTATATTAAGATACCCTGATCTGATAATGTTTCAGACTTTTGAACACTTTAATTGAAATATGACAGATGGAATGAAATCATTTATCACAGTAAGGTATTATCAACTGTGGCAACATAGGCATATACGTATTAGTTGTCGGCAGGCTTTACATGCTGAACTGTTTATACATGTAATTTTAACTCCAGCGTTTAAGCAGGGTTTATCTCGATAGGGGCAAAGGTAATGTAACAGCATATTTCACGTTTTCCTGCAACTCTAGTTACTAGTAGTAAGTCAATTGAATTCGCTCTTCGTTTCATGATAAACCCGCAGGTAATCTCTCAGTGCGAGCACTTTGATTTGTTTCATTACATCCACCCCAAAAATGCCTACGTAAGGAGGTCAAGACCTTACTAACCCGATGTAAACAATCGCATCGCATTGATACGCTACTGAGCGCGGAAAAATACAAAACGGTTAATATAGCTGTGGTAATTATGAAAATTAACGATGCCTACTTTGATTTACGGACACTTAAGTCTGGCGGTTACCACCAGTCTAAAAATCAAATTCTTATTCGGTGACCACTGGCGGATTCAAGGGAGTGGGGGAGCTACCGGCGCCCCCACTCTCAAAAATTCCACGACCATACAGAAATGTAGACACACAACCCCCATAAAACTCACAACTTTAAATTAAAAAAAAAATCGGAGAGGAGTACACCCTTCTCACGGCTCGGGCAAAGCGGGAAGCCGCTTGCACTGTCACTTCTTACCGTATTTTTAATTTAGCGCCCCCCCCCCCCCACCTAACCTGAACTCCTTGATCCGGATCTGGTGACCATAGATAAAAATGGGGCGAGGATGAATCTCAAAATGTTTCCATTATGCCCAACCCGAGAAAATAAAATAAATAAATAAAAAAAGCGTTTTCAAATGTTCAGGGGGTAATTGAAAAAGTTCATGTTCCCGGGGGAAACGTCACTTGAAATCGTTACACTGATATCGTGGAGCCACCCGTATCTTTACCGCCTGTGTAGTTCAGTTCATCTTATTTTACTGTTTTCACGCACATCTACAATACCTACATTCTGAGAATTCGATTCTCTACTATGACTATTGACATTTGCATAATTACCTCAGTCTTGGTAAGATACTGAGTACAAATCAAAGCGCCGATAGCGCTAAAAGAACGAGATTGTCGCATTTCTTTTGTTTATCAAAGTATTTAATAAATGGGGGTCCGATTTTCAAGCGATGTCACAAGAGAAGATGCATGAACACACCAATGGTTCAATGGACTGCTAATAAATAGCACATCGACACTCTTAACTCTCCCTATTTCTCTTTCATGCAGTTTATAGAATTTATATCAGTAAGCATATCGAATTCAAAAGGAAGCAATCTTTTATTATTTAAGTTCGATATCTGGCATATCTGCTTGAGACACACACCACTTCAGTACCTTCAGCACTTTGGATTGTCAATCCCGTCATACCTCAAGACGTTTAACGGAAAAGGCCGAATATGTCCGCTTTGAAAACGTCTGCACATGCGCATTGAACGAGTGGGATTTTCAAAGGATGTCTACCAAATAATAAGTAAACAGAGATGGATATTTTCAAATTTAAACAAGTCTTCCATAAAAAATAAGGTAATATATAAAGTAAATCGCATAAGATTAGTTATGCGTTGGTTAAAATCAAAATATCATCAAAATATGTTTGAAAACAAATTGCGGTAACATTTTTGAAATCAAATTATTTCAAAGGGGACAGTTTCAGTTTTCGATATCGATGTACAGAGACAACCATGCTTCATCGTGTTTTATGCGTATTGTCAATACATTTAACAGCCTTAAGAATTTAAGTTTTTCTTGAACAAGTTTAATGACTCCCTTCAGCACTCCCCTTTCTAGTTCGTACATTCCTTTCGTGCCAAACTCCTGTGTTTTGAAAATCCACTGTTTTGTGGGGTACAATTTTTGTTTTTGTTGATTTAGATTATTAAATTATTTTAACAGCTTAATTTCAAATTATGAAATTTTCTCCGTTTTATCATGTGTTTAGTTATAGCTGTGTCTGTAGATACTTAATATTATACAGTTGATTGACCGGTTCCGGATCATGAGTAGTTCCGGATCAGTTATCAGTTCTAGTTATGTTTTCATATCTTTTCCGCGGATGTAACCATAACTCAATATGATATTTTCAAAAATCAATTCATTAACATGATTTCATCAAAATATGACAGTCGTATTCGTCGAAAACGTACCTCAAACGGTTGCTTACCGATTACCATAGTCAGTAAATCTCACGTTTAAACAGCGGCGCAAAGTACGAAGGTTGGAAATAACGGCGAACAACTGATGAACCTTTAGAGGTAAATTAAATATTTTGGTATGGATATTGCATTCATTATCCCAAGGAACTTGTGCAAAAATGCCGTCATCGAAATCAATCTAGTTTTAAGACTTATTTGTTTGTAAATCTGCCTATGTCACTGAGGCATTCCGGATCACTAACGCAAAACGAGGGTCGTTTCGAAAATTTTAATATCCGTTCATTGGATAGAATATTTTACATGTATTGTGTTGAATAATGAAAAGAAAAAGGTCATACATTATTATAAATCAGTAATAACATGCTCAAATATAATAAACTGATATGTTTAATTACAGAAAAGCTCTAGCATTCAACACTTCCCAAAAATTAAAAAATTAAAAAATCAATCACTACTGTTTTTGATTTATAATTGTATGTCCAAAAAAGCTTTGTTTCCATTTTAGGAAGTAATTAGGCTGAAGAAAACCACATTAGATCTCTGAAGTCCTGCACAGAAGACCGCCAGAATACTAGCTGTAGACCAAATATAAATGTTTGCCGTCTTGATAAATGGCTGCCTCATTATTCAGCATGTGACTCATCACTGCATGATAATTATGACCAGTCATGAAAAAAGACAGCTAAAGTTAACTGATATTGCCAGTTTGCCTATTGAACATATTTTGTGCAAAAAAAAGGAGAGAAAAAAAAAGATACCATCTATGATTGGTATAAAGAAAAGCTTAATTTTATAATGTCTAGCATGGAACATTTATTTATCAACAAATTTAATTGATGCTGAAAAAGATGGTTGGGCAATTGTTAAGTTTTCTTACTACATTTAAAACCAGGTCAAGAAATTATTTTTTTTATTTCAATTTCAGTCTCTTTTTTTATCATTTTTGCTATGCTTTTTATGTAAAATATCTTATTTTTATGGATTTATATAATAACAATTGTATGTTATATCGTGAAAAAAGGAAATTGTCTTGACAATTCATGCTTGATAATTGAAGAGTCCCTGATAATATATATTTATTTTAAGGTATGGGGGAATGCAACAACCTCCTCATACCACTAGATAAATAAAATTTAAGTATTATGTCTGTCAAATAAAAGAAATGTCCCATGAGAGTTTCCACATTGTTTTAGGTTGATAATGCAATCTGCCTGTGTAAATTAAACAAGACGCACAAACAGAGGTAAGTTTATCAAATTAGTTTCAGTCAGAAATGATCTTCAAGGATACAGTACACAAATAGTACTAATAATTACCCCTGAAGTACAAAAGATGTCATCTGCATCATGTGATTAAATTATATTAAGGTTATACACATACAAAATTCCAGTCACATATATTAAACAATTGGGATGTCGTATGATAACTGCATATCAATAAAAGATAATTTCTTTCTAAAATGCCATCTTATTTATTTATATACCCTATATTTGGAATTGAATCTAATATTGGACTGGTCTTCTTGAGTACAGGGTCTCCTTGGTTATTTTGACTTGTAATATGGTGTTAGTGCTACTTGATGAAGTGGTAGATGGTTTTGATAAGTTCCTCCGTTGGTGTCTCTTTAGATGGTGTCATTCTAGTTGGTCTGTTATTGATGGCATTCAACGCATATTCCACTGTGTTTATTTTTGTCCCATGTATTCTGTCAATAGCTAAAAATAAATTGCTCTTTTGGGTTGAGGCATTTGGGAATTGATACAAGATTTTCATAGTCAGACTGATACTGTTTTAAATGTTCTCTAAATTTATATTGATTATTTCTTTCATAATTAGCTGAGCTGATGTGCTGCTTTTTTTTTCACACTAAATGACTTCAGTTTTAACCGTTTAAGTAACTGTGTTATGACATGTTAATATATACACACAGTTATTTATGATTTTAATAATGTTACCAAAGGTATTTATCTTGAAATTTGTCTTTATTTTTCTTGCAACAATAAAATTGTTGAATGATATCGTATATTTGTTTTTCTTCTTACTTTTTAGACGCCCCCTAGTATTGTTTTAACGTATTGTCCAAAATGTAGCGAATGATCCGGAAATGCTCAAAGTGATCCGCAAATGCTCCAACTGATGCGTATACAAACACCGTCTACAATTCCCGATAAATAGAGATTTATCAACATTATTTTTAGATGAATATTTGCATTAGACAATAGTCTTCCAGAAAATACTGAGCATACACAAAATCTTTTAATATTTTTACGATAATCAGTGAGAATTTCGTTAGTGATCCGGAATCGGTCAATCAACTGTAGCCTTAATTCAATAATAGCTATGCCGGGCTGCCTTAGCCTATCTTACGCTACGTTTATTTTATGTTTTTGGTAGCCACAGCCGCCAGGTTTACATGGACCGATTTTCTCTGTATTCAAATTGTCTATCACAACATATCGGTGACGAGCTGAGGAGAGGAAAGGGGCTGAGACCCATTGGCACCACAGGGGATTAAGTTAAGGCCTACAGAATCCAGTATTTCCTCTCCTGGTCCGCCACTTTCTGATGGGGTCCCTCACTTCTTACATTCTGATCAAGGTCTGACATCTTGTCACGGCTTTTTACAGATGAAACGTTGACGCCAGACAGCTTTAGGGAATTACACTTAGAGAATAGGGTTTTTAATTTTAGTGATGAGTAGGGTTTCAGTTTGTTATTGCAGGCAAAAACGATATTGCATTATATTGCAATATTTAAACCCAGTATTGCAATATATTGCCTAAAATCAAAACATACATTACAGATGTGGATGCTTCTTTTATTTTAAAATATTTTAAGGTATTTTCATATTTTGAGCTTTTTGTGTAAGGTAACAAGTCAAAATTCTTTGCCTTAACTTTTCATCTGATATTTTGACTTGAAATTATATATACCATAACTACTTTATACTGCATAACCATTGAGAAATTGTTCTCCTAAAGTTGTGAAATTTACTTCCAATAAAATATACATAAATGATTCTTGAAATGAGAGAGTGCATTTTAGCAAAGGTCCAGTCACACCTGTAGGATTCATAAGTGCCATCAGATTAGAGATTCTAACATATATAGTTAGGTAACCAGGTTAAAATGCTCAATATATTGAAATGTATCAGATTTCCTAGTTTCTCTCTTTTTGTTTTGGGAGCTTCAGTCTCTTTTAAACTGAGCAAATTAATTAAAAAATTAATGACATATTAGATTTCTTTTTCCAATGTAGTACCATAATGTCTATTAAGTATTTATATGGAAAGATAACATCATACTGTTTATAAATTTATAGTAGCCTTTCAAAGTGGAAAACTGTTGAAATGAATAGTGTTGTATCAATAAAATTCCCGGTACTAATAAATGCAGTTTTTCTGCAATGAATTTTATCACCACTGGAAAAATTTGGTGAGTAGACTTGCTCTAACTGAATAGTACAGTGTTTGAATTTAGCCAGATTCTACGCTTGCTATTTTTAGCAAGTAGTAAATTTTTTAGTTGCTAAATGAAAAATCAACTCGCAGTGTTAAAAGTTTTAATTCTTTACTTGTAAAGAGTCGCACTTAGCAAGTATGCAAGCTTAATTGGAGCCCTGTACTAGAGGCCTATCGACAGAATGATACATCAGGGATTTCCTTAAGGATTTGACTTTCACTTGCCCAGGGGGCAAGTTACTTTGAACATCTACTTGCCCCCAGTGAAAACAGCTTGTCTGATCTTTAAGTTAGTTTGTGTTTGTTAATGTTTAAAACTAAATATGTGTAATATTAAGATGAATTTTAGTTAATATCATTTTTTTTTATGTATCAAACACAATTTGCAAGCAACTCACCCCCGATATAATGTAGAAAATAAAAATTAGATATATATATATATATATAAAAAAAATCATTTAAGAATATAAACTTGCCCGACGGGCTATATCCTTTGAAAAATCACTTGCCCGTGGTGATTTTAACCCTGCACGGGCAAGCGGGCGTCCACTTAAGAAAACTCCTGTTAACATGGGTTATTACCATTAACATGAGAAAACATAATTGTAGGCTGAATGTAGTACACAATATACATTGATGCAAACACATTTTATTTTTGAGTTTTGAAAAAGATGGATGTCAACTACTTTGCTTTGACTTGTGGTGTATATGCCTTGGCTTGAGTTTATTGTCCATATCAATATCATCCAGGTCTAGGGACCACATCTACCTAAATAAAGATGAGTTGGGCTGCGGACGAATGGAAAGCGGACCTGTCCCATCGGGCCCTGCAAAAGGTGGAGCAGTTGGAGGGGCAGATGGGGCGCCTCAAGAAGGAGCTGGAAATGAAGCAGTTCAAAATGGACAGCTTGGAGCAGGTTTATTTTTTTATCAGAATATTATGAATATTTGACATCATATCATGGTGAGCTATTAGGATCACCCTGTGTCGTTGTGTGTTGTCAACAATTTGCTTTAAACGACATCTCCTCCAAAACTGCTGGGCAGAATTTGATTAAACTTGGCAGGGATGATCTTTTGGTGAACCTTCAAAAAAAATGCTATAATAAACTTAAACCATGTAGAACTCTGGTTGCTATGGCAACAAAAAAAGAAAAAACTTAAAAAAAAACATTTTCAAAACTTCTGGCCAGATTTCAAAATGTTTTAGTACAGATGTTCCTTGGGTAACCCTCTACTACGATTGCTAAAATTATTCCGATCTGTATAAAAACATGGCCAACAGGGGCGAAGCTAATTTGCCTTATATGTATATAGTGAAAACTATAGAGACCTGGGGCCCGTTTCACTAAACTTCGTACGAAAAAATATCTTCGTAAGCGTAAATTCACAGCTGTAAAATAGTATTTTTCCTGTGATTTTTTCTTTCCAAAAAGTGTTGTGTTTGTATAATGCAATAAATTAGGTCATCTTTCTTCATGTTTTATTGTGAAAATTAAACATTAGTAGACACTATGTAGAACAACAGACTTACGACTAAGAACAAATTTGATCGTACGAAGTTTAGTGAAACGGGCCCCAGAACTCCAAAACTGCAATCCAAATTTTAGAAATTTTTGGCACAGGTTTTCCTTGAGTAAGTAACTCTCTGCAAATGTTGCTAAAATAAACTTGATCCATGTAGAACTTTGGTTGCCATGGAAACCAAATTAATATTATTAGTTTTTTTTTGTTGGATTTTTTGTATTTTGTATTTTTTTTAATAAATCTTCTTCTCTAAATATATTGTTAAGATTTAATTTCATTTAACAATAATGATCACATTATTACCCTGTACCAAAACTGCTCAAACAGAGCTGGTTACTTGAAAATTCAGCTTCCTAGGGATTATTTAGAAATCAGTCTGTCGGTCTGTTGTTTTGTCAGTCTGTCCGTCCATCCCAAAAACTTGTGACGCAAACTACTTCTACATTTATTAACCAGTTCAGTTTGTGTGTGCATTGAAAATCAGGTGGAGAGGTGCGTGACATAAATTTCACTGAGTTATCTTAAAGATTACAGAGTTATTGCCCCTGATTTGACTCTAAATATCTTGTGATGCAAATTTCTTCTACATTTCTTAACAGATTCAGTTCAAATTTTGTGCATGCATTGATAATCAGGTGGAAAGGTTCGTGACATAAATTTCACTTGAGTTATCCCAAAGATTACAGATTTATTGCCCCTGATTCGACTCTAAATATCTTGTGACTCAAGCTACTTCTGCCTTTCTTAACTGATACTCGAATATGATACATAGTATTGACTTGAAACATAAAATGTAAACAGATGGCAATTAGGAGAAGTGCAGTGTCCAAGAACTGTAACTCTACACTTTTAAACTTCTGTGCCAACTTTTAAACTACTGTGCCAAACAACCATAACTGACACTCTATCCACTTTAAATAAAGACTTTACTTACTTATTATTTACTTACTATCATAGCCAATATACTATGTACAGTGAAACCTTGTCAGTCCGGACTCCATTGCTCTGAAAACATCGCCAGCTGGACACTTTCTCTTGGAACGGATTTCCACAGCATATAAATGCTCCATATTACAGAAATTCGTGTTCCAGATCCGAACATCCATTTCCTTTTGCTTTTCAAAATGATTTGATAATCCGGGTTCCAGTTCAGACAGGATTTTCCTCCTACTATTTTCAGACATTATTCGGACTACTCTTTGCGTGTGACTGCCATGGAAGTGTCACCTGCAGATTGTTTACTCATAACAACTGCGAGAATCACACTAATCAGTCGGGAAAAGAGGGGGCAAATGGCTAGATGTTGTTTAAAGCCACACATAGACCATGATGACAAGGCCAAATATCACGCTCCGTTTGACAGTAACTGTGCCACATTGCTTTTGCTGTGTTTTATCAATTCAAGACACAAAATCACTCTTGCTAAAACATCCCAAGTTTAAGTTATTCATTATTTCCTCATAAATCGTGATGAAACAGACTACACAAGGTGACAAGTACCTGCAGTCAATTCATAGTTCCGCGAGTTATAAAACTGTGCATTTGATTCCTCTCGCTAAGGAGGCATGAACACTCTACAGGCCACAGTTTTGGCCCAATCTTCATGAAACTTGGTCAGGATGTTTGTCTACATGATATCTTGGATGAGTTCAAAATTGGGTCATTTGGGGTCAAAAACTAGGTGACTAGGTCAAAATTTAGAAAAACCTTGTGAACACTCTACAGGCCACAGTTTTAACCCAATCTTCATAAAATTAGGTCACCAGGGAAAATCTTAGAAAAACCTTGCAAACACTCTAGAGGCCTACATCTTTGTCCCAGTCTTCATTAAACTTGATATGAATGATGACTGCATGAATTCCCAGTTGAGTGCAAATTCAAGTAGGATCAATATGTAGGTCACTTAGTCAAATGTTAGAAAAACACTTAAGATGCCAGATTTTTTGTCATTATGCCTAACACAGCCATCTTACTCAGGTGAGCAACACAAGGCCATCTTGGCCCTCTTGTTTGTTGAAGTGTAAAGTGGAGAAAAGTCCAAAGTCAATCGCACGGTGTAGTAAGGGCTGGTATAGCTGCAAATTACATATAATGTACTAATTAGCGAATGAGTAAGGTAAATTCACAACTGCAGACGTATGCTGTAAAAAGAGACATAAAAGCCACCGTCCTTTAGATCGTTTTTTGTTTATGCTCTGTTTTCAGTGCCTACATTTAATATTTATTTGTTGTTGACTGTTTTAATAATTAAATCCAATTCATTTTGCTCACGAATGCAGAACAAGACTGGGTCACAATTATGCTGTCACATACTTAAGGTGACCTGTCCTTTTCCTACAGTATGCTGATGTCAAGGATGGATTAAAATAAGTTCAAACTGATGCATCATCGGTAAACATTAATTTAAATGCATGATCATGTATAGCCCTAAGCATATTATTGTATACTTATTATTAATGAAATACAAATGTAACAAACATACATACACACATTGAGTACAATAAGAAAATATATGAAAGAAAGAAAGAAAAAAAGAAGAGAGATAAAAGGTTGATTCATTAATATGGAAAATTCATTAATCCAGTAATATACCCAAGGACCAAAGTGTTCGGACTAACGAGGTTTCAGTGTATACAGATTTTATATATGCTCCACCTGGAGTCTGTCTTCTCTTGTATCAAAACATTTTGCTGGGGTATAAATCACCCACAGTGATAGCTCTAGTTTTTGACTGACCCTTGTATCCGGCACAGGATATATAAGAAATAAACAACTTTAGTAGGTGACCGAATCACTGAGGACCTAGTTTCTTTTTCTTTATTCGTTAGCAATTTAAAATGGTAAAAAATAGTCTCCAGTTGATTAATAATATACACAAAATAACAATTATTCAGTGGACTAATCATTAAAAGGGAATATGGTTACATTTTTGAGTGATTTATTGCAGGATAATGCATGGTGTACCATGTTGCATTGAGATGCTTTGTTAGTAATCACTCAGGCCAACAGCTTTTGTGATTACTGAACGGCTGAACACTGCATTATCCTGCAATATATCAGTCAAAATGAAACTTAATGTTCTTTTCTAGAAAGCATACTGAAATAAAAACTGACAGTCACACAAACATGATTAAGTAATACTGTATTAATGATATTGTTTAATGGTTGATTGTTTGACCTATTGCTACATGTAGACATCATTTAAAATGGTGCTGATTTAATTCATACAGGTAATACAGAAAGAAAAGAGGAAAGTGGATGACGAAAAGAATCAGGCCTCTTCTCTGAAGCGGGAAATCCAGAGCTTGTCTGAGAACTGTGAGGACCTTGAGCAGAAGAAACAGAAACTGGCCTCAGATGTTCAAGCCAAAGACAGCCACATTAATGCTCTCAATGGCCAGATGTCTCATCTGAAGAAACAACTTGAAACTGAAGTTGCAAAGGTAATTAATTGCCTAGGAGTAACAGTGTTTTTTTTCAGACTTGCTGAAAGAGTAATGGAAAATTTAAGTGAATAATGGTACTTCCAGTGCTCCAGATAGGCATGCCTGCCTAAAATATGCTGTGGAAAAGTGGTTCATGAAATTATTGTTGATTTAAACAATATAACACATCAATGACATACACATAAATTATGTAACAACAACAAAAATGGTACTGGTATGACTCCCTTACTTGGCACTCAGCATATAAGGGTAGTTTCAGGACAGGTTGGCCCGGTGTCAGGATAATGTGACTGGGTGTGGTATTATGTCATGTCTACAGCTTGATACTGTAGTGTGGCAGCATTTTATCTGTCTCAAGTGGACATAGGCTCCAAATGACAGAAATACTGTCAGTGGGATTGTGGGATGTTAAACCAAACAAACAAACATAATCTTATATAGCAAAGTCATAGTGTTTAGACAAATCAGGGTTTGAGGTTCCTTTTTTTTCTATGCTTTTTTTTTTTCTAAATGGTTTAGGAAAAGGTAGAACACAAATGTTCATAAATGTGTTTGAAATATCATTCATCCAAGGCAGGTTACTCTTAGTGTCTTAAGAAAACCTGGCAATATGCTTTTTTTCACCAACTTTGCCCAAGTTTAGCTCACCAAAGAATGTTGTTAGTCCGTTGAGATTTTAGATGATTATATAGGGGCTTGGCACTTTGACTAGAGAAAATCACCTAGTTTACAAACACTTGACTATGAAATAAAAAATGTTAAAAGTATCAGACCAAGACAGTTATGTGGAAGTAAAGAAATGTTTTTTGAAGGATCTTTCAGTTTAAAAACTTCTCTGTTGATGCAACATGACCTTGATGTAAGTTACAATCTGATTGGTCAAAATCATACACTTTAACTAGTGAAATAGCCCATTACAGTTTGATAATTTTGATTGAAATGAAAAAAGAACGTGGATCAAGTGACCATGCAACATTACAGAATCAGTGAAAATGGTTATGATTAGTTTTATAATCTTCTTGTCTTCATCTCATTTTAACTTTTTTTATGCTTCCCGAAGGGAGAGCATATAGTTGCCACTCTGTCCGTCCGTCCGTCACAGTGATCGGGAAAGGCATGCGCCATAGTCACATTAAAAATCAAAATGTCACATCGTTTTTTGCACTGGATGCGCCTTCGCACATTCCATTTTTTCGGTCGCGCCAAATACTACAGCCTAAGCATAGATACGAATACAGTCCGTGACCAAATGAGGGGAATTCTGTTTTAAATTAACATATCGCAGAGAAGGAAAAGCATTATTGATCAACCATTTAGATTTCATTGAGGCATTGGTGTATCAACCAATAAGATTAAGTCTTTTTCGCGTAAGGATTTGAAAGGGATCCGTGATTCTGATAGACTTCGGCCATCGGCAATTTGTGGGGGAAAAAAAATCAAATGGCCAGTCTTATGTTAGTAAAGAGATAAGGGCGATCAAAATTGCAATTGATATTCATCATAAATTTCTATCATGTGACAAATAAAAACACGATTTAATTATATTCAGTGTATGATTCCTACCAGTTTATTTACTCCATTCCAGAAGATGTTTTGGATCATAATCCCAAATCATCTCTCAAGAGCTTGTCCCATTTGGGAGGGACAGTGGGTCATAGTGTCACACATTCTCAAGTTATCAGCTCATTAACGAATCTTAGTAAGATGCAAGATGGTCCAGGTAAAGGGAAAAAGCTCTGTCATTAGAATGAGTTGAATTGGCCAAGTTTGTGTATAAATTTTTGTGTGAGAAGCTGCCGATTATCTTGAAAGAATGCTTGCACAAGTGTCACCACATACCTCCCTCTGTGCCCTCTCCATCGATTCAGTTTCACCTTGTGTGACATCCACTCCACACACAGGAAGAAATAAACATACTGCAGCAGTAAAGTTCAAAGGGTGTGACACCGGCACATGCCAATGTCCGACTTCCTTTTATCTCTAGCTGACAGTGCTGATAGGGGTTTCTTACCTATTTGAAATGCCGCTTGTCAAAACTTTAAAGGAGTTTCGTGTTAGGTGATTGTTAGAGTGTTTGGATTAGGAAATACACTTGGACATTACCTGTTGTGTCTTACAACTGCTGCATTATGACATCAGCGATCTTTTTTTTTCTTTTTTCTTTTAGCTCAGGGTGAGCTATTGTGATCCCGTGCGTGTCCGTTGTGCGGCGTCAACAATTTTTAGTGTTTACACTCCATCACCTTTATTTTTTAAGCAATCATCATCAAACTTTAAGACAATGTTTATTGCCATAATGTCTCGATTGAGTTCAATTATGGCTGAGATCTGTCAATTAGATCAGGAGTTATGCCCCTTTAAATATTAAAAAAAATGCCATATTTCACTTTGTTTACACTCTAGCATCTGCATCTTTTGAGCAATCATCTTCAAACTTTATGGCAATGCTTATGACCATAATGTCTCGATTGAGTTCGATTATGGCAGAGATCCGTCAATTAGGTCAGGAGTTATGCCCCTTTTAATATTCAAAATTTTTCATATTTCACGTTGTTTACACTCTAGCATCTGCATCTTTTGAGCAATCATCTTCAAATCTTATGGCAATGCTTATGACCATAAGGTCTCGATTGAGTTCGATTATGGCTGAGATCCATCAATTAGGTCAGGAGTTATGCCCCTTTTAATATTAAAAAAAATGCCAGATTTCACTTTGTTTACACTCTAGCATCTTCATCTTTTGAGCAATCATCTTCAAATCTTATGGCAATGCTTATGACCATAATGTCTCGATTGAGTTTGATTATGGCTGAGATCGTTCGATTAGGTCAGGAGTTAAGCCCCTTTTAATATAAAAAAATGCAAGATTTCACTTTCTTTACACTCTAGCATCTTCATCTTTTGAGCAATCATCTTCAAACTTTATGACATTGTTAATGACAATAATGTCTTAATTGAGTTCAATTGTGGCTGAGATGGGCCATTTAGGTCAGGAGTTATGCTCCTTTTAATTCTCTACCAACTTCATTTTTTAAAAAATCTTTTTTAAACTTTAAGACAATGTTTATGCCCATAATCTCGCAATCGGGTTCAATTTTTTAATTTAGGAGTTATGCCCTTTTCACCTTAAAAAAAGCCAGATTTCACTTTTACACTCTAGCTTCTTTATTTCTTAAGCAATCATCTTTCTCAGGTGAGCGATCAAGGGCCATCTTGGCCCTCTTGTTTTGATTTGTGGAATAGAAATATTTGATCGTCTAGCTTTACTCAACTTTTTATCTTGAAGGGAAAAAAAACTATATGGCTAGTAGATGTTTAATTAACTAAGAATAGTTGCAAGAGATCAGTTGACAGTGACCAAAACTTTTTTTTTTTTTTATGCTCACCGAAGGTGACGCATATAGTCGCCGCTTCGTCCGTCCGTCCGTTCGTCCGTCCGTTCGTCCGTCACACTTTCCTTGTCCGGACTATTTCTCAGGAACTAATGGCTTGAATTCAACAAAACTTTATGGGAAGCTCTATCACCAAGAGGAGATACGCATATCGTCTGCGTGACCTGGTTCCTCAATTTTTCACAGAGTTATGGCCCATTGACTTTTCGGCCTATAGTACATATTGCATGATTCTTGTCCGGGCTATTTCTCAGGAACTAATGGCTTGAATTCAACGAAACTTTATGGGAAGCTTTATTACCAAGAGGAGATGCGCATATCGTCAGCATGACCCGATTCCTAAATTTTTTAAAGAGTTAAGGCCCCTTGACTTTTTGGCCTATAGTACATATTGCATGATTCTTGTCCGGGCTATTTCTCAGGAACTAATGGCTTGAATTCAACACAACTTTATGGGAAGCTTTATCACCAAGAGTAGATTCGCATATCGTCGGCGTGA
Source organism: Solen grandis (assembly GCA_021229015.1). Classification (NCBI taxonomy): domain Eukaryota; kingdom Metazoa; phylum Mollusca; class Bivalvia; order Adapedonta; family Solenidae; genus Solen; species Solen grandis. The sequence continues at coordinate 633,185 of CM037785.1, forward strand.
CCTGGTTCCTCAATTTTTCAGAGTTATGGCCCCTTGACTTTTTGGCCTATTGTACATATTGCATGATTCTTGTCCGGGCTTTTTCTCAGAAACTAATGGCTTGAATTCAATGAAACTTTATGGGAAGCTTTATTACCAAGAGGAGATGCGCATATCGTCAGCATGACCCGATTCCTAAATTTTTCAAAGAGTTAAGGCCCATTGACTTTTTGGCCTATGGTACATATTGCATGATTCTTGTCCGGGCTTTTCTCAGAACTAATGGCTTGAATTCAAAAAACTTTATGGGAAGCTTTATACCAAGAGAGATCGCATATCGTCGGGTGACCTGGTTCCTCAATTTTTCACAGAGTTATGGCCCCTTGACTTTTTGGCCTATAGTTCATGTTGCATGGTTCTTGTCCGGGCTATTTCTCAGGAACTAATGGCTTGAATTCAATGAAACTTTATGGGAAGCTTTATTACCAAGAGTAGATACGCATATCGTCGACGTGACCTGGTTCCTCAATTTTTAAGAGAGTTATGGCCCCTACAACCATGTTGTTGACTAATATTCATGTCATTTGCCTAATTTAACAGGAGATATCATTTAAACAAAACCCCACAAAATTTAATATGCTAGTAATGTCAATCATAATCATGTCAGCTAATTGTTGTTTAGGCCATTATACACTATTTCAAATATCCAGTCATATGTCAAGAGTGTTGGTTAACCTCTTCGATATGAGCACACATTGAAATGTATGACTTAATTTTTAGTAGTATAAAAACTAAAAAAAAATCAATGAAAGATCTGATGAGTAACACGTATTATCATATTAAATAGTAAACTGTTACTAAGTCTCCAAATTAGAGTTGGTAAAACATCTTATCTGATGAGGAGAATAGATATGATTTAGGAATGGGGATTTCAACATATCCTCCCACCCATTGACCAAGGCCTTATTTGTAACAATGACGTTCTTCGGGGAGCATCTGTCAGTTCTACTGACTTTCTTGTTTTTCTAGTTAAATGATGAAAGTCAAATTAAATTATTGAATCATTGCATTATTCTCATATTTTTAATTTTGATCAATTGGATGGCCAAATGAATTTTTTTTCAGGACAGAATGGCCTGTAATATTTGTATGGTGTCTATAGTCTTTTGTTTTTGTGATGGTCATTTTTGTGATTATACATGTTATTCTGCTTTTTAATTAAAATATTAGTTTGTCAGTTTTCAATTATATCATGGTTTGAGTTTATTGTTAATATTATGCATTTTAGACTCACTTCAAAAAAGCAAGTTGTAGTTGTTTCATAAAATTTGATTTTGAAAATGTCACATTAGTTTTGAAATTGTCACTTTGATTTTGCCTCAGAAAGGGCCATTGTCCCATTGATAAAAATTCTTTCCCGATCACTGCTGTCATAATTTTGTTCGGAGCAAAGCACAAAAACTATAAGAGCTATCAACGTGAAACTACATTGGTAGATAGATCTCAGTGAGGAGAAGTGCAGTGTTTAAGGACTGCAACTCTGTTTTGCATAATTTTGGAGTTATTGCCCTTTGTTAGCTAGACTATTCGAAGAATATGAGAGCTATTGTAGTCACCCTGGCGTCGGCGTTGGCATTGGCGTTGCAGCTTTTGGTTAAAGTTTTGCGTGCAAGTTACTATCAACCTTATATCTCAATAACCATTTATGGTATTGACTTGAAACTTTATAAATATGTTCAGGGGCATCAGACAACCAAGGTAGATAACTCATGACTGAATTTAATATGAATTATGGCCCCTTTTTAACTTGGAAATTTTGGTTAAAGTTTTGCATGCAATAGAAAATTTGGTTAAAGTTTTGCGTGCAAGCTACTATCTAGTTTGTATCTCAATAAGCATTCATGGTATTGACTTGAAAGTTTATGAATATGTTTAGGGGCATCAGACAACCAAAGTAGATAACTCTTGATGGAATATATTACAAATTATGACCCCTTTTTAACTTAGAAATTTTGGTTAAAGTTTTGCATGCAAGATACTCTCATGCTTATATCTCAGTATCCAGGTATGGGATTGATTTTAAACATCTTTAATATGTTAAGGGGTATCATACTTTCATGGTAGATAACTCTTGATAGAATATGTTACAAATTATGGCCCCTTTTTAACTTAAAATTTTTGGTTAAAGTTTTGCATGCAAGGTATGTTCATGCTAACATCTCAGTATCCAGGCATGGGATTGATTTGAAACATCTTAAATATGTTTAGGGGTATCATGCTATAAAGGAAGATAACACTTGATGGAATAAATTATGACCCCCTTTGAACTTAGAATTTTGGTTTTGCATTCAAGCTGCTATCCAGCTTATATCTCAGAAATTGCTTGTGGAATTGACTAGAAAGTTAAGGAGTGTCTTCAGGGGCATCAGAAAACTAAGGAGGATCACTTTTGGACTGAATTTTATACAAATTATGGCCCTTTTCTAACTTGGATTTTTAGTTAAAGTTTTGCATGCACAGTGTTATTGTGCTTATGACTCAGTAACTAGGCATGGGATTGATTTTAGACATCATAAAAATATTAAGGGGTATCAGACTATCAAGGTATATCATTTTTGACTATTATTATGTACAGGGTATGTGAAGGGCAAGAATTGAAATACATTTCATTTGATTTACCAACAAGCATTTTGAATAGTCGAGCGTGCTGTCCTCTGACAGCTCTTGTTATTTTTCATACTTAAATTTTGTCTGGAGCATAGCATAAAAAGTATAAGAGGTATCAACATGAAACTTCATAGGTAGATAGATCTCAATAAGCAGGGTTCCAACGGTCAGGCAAAAGTCAGGGAAATTTGAAATTGGTCAGGGAAATTTGGAAATTCAGAAAAAGTCAGGGAAAAGCAGTGTTCCCACGCCTTTTCTAATCAAAGGGTTCATGGAACCCCCTGTGAGCCACAATTTTCAGTTCTGGGGGTTCCGTGTGAAAATTGGGGGTACCAACATAAAAAATGCTTTGTTACTGAATACAATGTCTGCAATCTTTCTTTTCTATGTCGTAGCAATGCATAGTTTTATTATCATCGTCGAAACGAAGCCACGGAAATAATGTCAACCAATGTTTTTGGAATATTTTTATTTTTGGCCTCTTTTTAATGGTATTTACATCGCTTGGACTGTCATCTTGTTGCTGAACATTATCGGAAACGGCTGTGGGTGCTGGGGAAGTTATTTTCCACAGGCCGGTCAGCGTAAACGGTTTTTCCCCGGCATTTTATGCAGACGCACATTTGTAAACAAATTCGGAACACTCGAACCTTAACGTACGTACCCTCAAGAGTTACTTCCCATAATTGTGCTATTTTTAGAGCGAGGAATTTCCAAAGCATCATTTATCGATTTTCATGCAGGCTAATACGTACGTGTAGGTATTCAGATTCGTGTAAATATAAAAAATGAAGGAAAGAAAAGTAAAACCGTAGGCATATTGCGTACGTTCCGGTCACGTAGAGAAGACTAGTATTCTCATATCTTGTACGTTTTTTCAGCATTCTGGATGTAATTCACGTACATTTGTGCGTGAATGGGAACACTGAAAAGTCAGGGAATTTTACAATTAAGGAAAGTCAACCAAACAGCAGGAGGATTATAATAAGGTTGGCTAAGGCAGTTTCTTCCATTTGGCTTTTTTCAGTCAGTTTGAATTGTCAGATTGGCATAATATTAAATAAGTTCCCAATAGCATCCAACAAAGTACATTTTGTGTTCATAGATGATCCGTATTTGCCGCTGGATTTGCACTTATTTTGGTCAGGAAATTTTGAGTTTGGTCAGGGAAAAGTCGGGGAATTTCGATTTTTCAATTTTGTGGGAACCCTGATGAGGGGAAGTGCAGTGTACAAGAACCACAACTCTGTTTTGCATAATTTTGGAGTTATTGCCCTTTGCTATTTAGCATTTTTTCGGGGAGCATCTATCAGTTCATTTTAGGTATATTTGTTTCTTTCATTAGTATCTGTCCATACAATTCAACACTGTTATTGTGGCTTTAGTTTTTCTACAGTTTTACACGGGAGGAATTGGCGAAATTCTGTCAGTCAGGTCTCTTCCAACCAATCACTTTTTCGACTTCACGAAATGTTGTAGTGCAATTCCTTTGGCAAGGGGGTATTTTTTTGTACCTGATTGTCTTTATTCAACCCTTCCACACACAATAAGACCAATTTATATATATAGGGTCATTTATTTTTTTTTTTTTTTTTTTTTTTAATGGGCAGCAACGTACCAGGTACCTTTGATGCCAAGGGGATAACATGTGATTACTTAACATTTATTTTGATCAGTACATAATTATCTGGAGCAATGCGAGTCTTCTCAGATTCGGCTAAAAGGGTAACTTTTAGAGTTAATACATGTCCATATTGATAGTAACAACAATATCATCGGACTTATGTTTTCCACATTCTCCAATCACAATACACTGCTTTTCATAGTACTAGTACTGGAATTCTGGAGTAATTTAAAGAAGTTAATGTCTAAAAGTGGGAAAAAATTGATGACATGCAAAAACAAGTGGATTTTTATTTCATTAATGATTTCGCACATTCTAAAAGCTTTTTTACTAAGTGTGTGATACTCCCACACATTAGGGAAAAAAGACAGTTGCTTCTATTTGTGTATTTACTTTTATCAAGAGACTAGAGTGCTGATCAGTATCACAGTATTTTGGAAGGATTTTTTTCAATGTGACATTTATTCTTTTATAGTGACTTCCTTGAAAATTTCTTTGTGGTATATCCTGTTTAACTGTGACAATAGCACAAGGTCCCCTTCCTTTCCAAGTTAATATCATAGTGCCATTTGTATCAGTATTTCATGCAGTCAAATGTGTGGCTATTACTATGTTGAATAAGATTTTTGCACCATCTACTTTCAAATAAATGTTATGGCTCTTTAATTTATGATGTCTTAAGGCCAAATATTTTTTCAAAAGAAGTGCATATTCTTTGGATAGAAAAGCAGTGTGTTCAACAGCTTTGTTAAGCGATGCAGTCTGTACATACTTGTTGATGACAATGCTACTACAATACATAAATAAGAATACTACAATGCATTAATAAGAAAGAATCTTTTACTTAAGATCATTCATTTTTTTTTATAAAGATAACTAATTTGCATATTCTACATATCTTTGTCAAATTTTTGCTGTTTTCCATAGACCTTCCTTATGTCTCCATTAACGAATCACAAGTGCATAAATTGATGACAGATAGCAGTAGCAGATAAACAATTGTGATTCGGCGACAGTTTTTTAAATTCAAATTCAAATTATTTCCAATCACAGACCTTCCGAAATACTCGCCAATGCAAAATGTAAACAATGAGAGTATTTTGACACTCAAACAATGAGAGTATTTTGACACTCATACAAAATACTAAATAATGTAATTCCATCAACATTTTCAATGTGTTTAACTTTTTTTACGTCAGGTATTTGCACATTATATAAAATTTGCATTAGTCTATTTTTTTTTTTTGTATCACCTGCTGTAAGCGAGGTGACACATAGGGATCACTTTTCCATCCCATGTCTGTCTTTCACACTTCTTTTGTCATGCTTTAGCAGGTGACGCATGTGTTCCAATGGACACTCTTGTTCGTGAAAATTGAATCCTTATGAAATACAGTGGGCCTTTTAAGTTTTACACTTCTACAAACTATCTGCTGTCATAAATCAGGGCTTTTTTTAGCTCAACCTTTGCTTAAGGTGAGCTTTTCTGATCACCCGGTGTCTAGATTGTTGTGCATCGTCCGCCATCAACAATTTGCTTTAAACGACATCTCCTCTGAAACTGCTGGACAGAATTTGATTCAAATTGGAAGGGATGATCATTGGGTGAACCTTGCCAAAAGTTGCTAGAATAACGAAAATTTAAAGTATTACCTTTAACTTTTTCCAAAATTAAATTTGGCAATTTCACACACCTGAAAGTTCGCCAATCTTGCAGTTATTAGCCCGCTTTTGATGCAAGACTGACAAAAATATATTGAGAAAAGGAGAGGGCATCTAGTCAAGGTTTTTTTTTTTTTTTTTTTTCTTTTTTAATTCCTTTGTAGAATCTACTCTAGTAAAAGTTATGATGCCATCCGACTTTGTTGTTGTGTGAATTTTACTAGATCTATTTTTTCAATACTATTTCCTTGATTTCACTGCATATGACTTTGCAGTCTGAAATCTCAAATTGCATGCAATTTTAACCTAATAAATTTGTGATAAATCCTACTTAATTTCATTTATTATGCAATTGTAGATTACGGTAGGAATGGCAGATGACGAATGACAGTCTGGTACCCGACCCTGTTTTTAGGTATCACTCGACAGCTGTCTGTCAATCAGTGAAAGTGGGTGGAGCATTGGTATTCAATTTGCATATACTGTACCCACACACACTTATTACACAGTCATGTACTACTAATTAGCTCCTCAGGAGTCCCATCAAAAATCCGGTTTTGGCCAGTTTTGAAACATCCAGTTTCATATACAGATGCATACAGAGCTATTTTGAGGAATATTTAGTACAAATGTTGCTTGGGTAACTCTATACTCGGGTGAGCGATCTAGGGCCTCTATGGCCCTCTTGTTTTCCTCTTGTTCCTCATTCATAGGCATTCTCCCCCCCCCCCCCCCCCCCCCCCCCCCCCCCCCGAAAATTTCTTCAAATTCATGCAGTTTCCTGCATAATTCCTGTTTCACTGCCAATATTTTAACAAACATTATTCTATTGTTGCAGGTATCCCAGCTTCAAGCTACAGTGGAGAAGTATGAATGTGCTCAGATGGGTCAGGGGGACAAGTATGAGAAGCTGTTGGCAGACCATGAGAAGTTGAAACAGCACAGTCAGCACCAGACAAAGGATTCTGCTGCCTTCAGGTCTGAGTGCAGTAACCTGAAACAGAAACTGTCAGACTTGGAGGGCCAGTTGCTGTCAGTACAGAATGAGAACAGCCAGTTGAAGTCACAGCTGAAAGATCAAGGCACAGTGAAGGAGTCAGACTTCAAGCAAGTCAGCGAGCAGCTGAAATTGGAGAAAGAAAATATGAAACTAATGGAGAAGAAATTGAGTGATGAAGTCAAAAGACTAAAAGACCTGCTTGAAAAAAAGGAGAAGGAGTCTGAGAAAAGCATTTGTGAGATGAAAACAAATGAAAATAAACTTACTTCAATGATAAAAACATTGATGGTTGAAATTCAGAATTTAAAAGATGCAGGAATTAGAAAATCTGCCCAAGAAACACAGTCAAAAGCTAAGTTAGAACAAGAAATTGGTGAACTGAAAACAGCTTTGTCAGAAAAAGAACAGGAAAATATAAAGCTTAGTAAAGATGTTAAGTTTCTTAGAGATTCATTGACAAATGCTCAGACTTCTAGTGAGACATTAAAAGCAGATATGAAAAAGAAGGAAGAAACAATTTCTCAGCAAAAGAATAGTATTGATGGTTTGCAGAAAGAAGCAGACAAACAAACCAGAGAGTTTTCTGAGGCCAAAGAAAAACTTGAATCCAGGATCAAGGCAGCCATGAATGATCTTGAAAACATGAAAGATCAAAAGAAAAATACTCAGTCAGTTTTAGAAAAGAAAGAAAGAGAACTAGAAGGAACTCAGGCAGATATAAAGAACTTAGAAGGCGAAAAGGCTAGTTTAGAGAAAAAGGTCATTGGTTTAGAAAATATCAAGGAGACCCTTTGTACTACTTTAAGTGGATTGAAATCACAAACAGAAAAACTAGTGAATATGCAGGCATCACTGAAGCAGGAGGTCGAATCATTAAAGAATTCTTTGGCAGGAAAAGAGAATGAGGTACAGGAACTGCAAACAGAAAAGTCACAAATTGGTGAAAAATTAAATGATGCCAATGCAAAACTTGACAATGTAAGAAGAGAACTCCTGTTATCTGAAGAGACACTTAAACAGATTCGAGCAGACTCTGAAATAAAAAAATCTGAACTAGAAGATGATTTAAAGAATACAAACACCAATCTGAAAACCATTACAGACAAGTGCAGCAAATTGGATGATGAAAAAAAGACACTTTTGAATGAGAAGGAGAAGTTAAACACTTCATTAGAAAAACAGAGTGCAGCATTAAAAGAAGCTGAAGAGGAATTAAAAACTTTGGATTCAGAAAAGAGGAGGGTGGAAAAGTCATTAGAACAAATAAGTAGTGCTAAGAAAAGTATTGAATCAGAACTTTTAACAGTGAAAACGGCTCTTCAAGAATTGAAGGATTTGAAAAATGGAGTAGATAAGGAAGTAGAGGGATTGAAGTTTACTATTGAATCCTCTGATGCAAAATTAGTTTCTCTAGAAGGCAAATTAGAAGTTTCAGAGGAGAAAGTCAAAGAAACAAATGAGCTGTTGAATAATCTTAAAACTGAGAAAGATGAGCTTGAGCTTAAAAGCCAGACACAAAGTGAAAAGATTAAAGAATTGAGCGATGCCATTGTAGCATGTGAATCACAAACAAATAAAGATAAGGAAGACATTGCAGAGCTCAATGAAAGTTTACTTGCTTTGAAAGAAAAATTGGCATTAAGTGAAAGTACTGCAAATGAGCTTAAGATTGGCAAAGAGAAGGAGATTGAAACACTGAGGACAGATTTGGAAGAAAGAGAAATAAAAATAAGTACACTCAATGAGCAAGTAGGACATTATTCGGATAAACTAGAGTATGCTTATGAAGATATAAAAAAAGCAGAATTGCAGAAGACTGATGCTGAATCTTGTAATAAACAATTAGCAGAGAAAATTAAATTTAAAAAAAAAAAAATTTAAAAATTTAAAAAGTTAAGAATGAAATGTTTGAAAAAGAGAAAGAATATGTAACAGTGAAAACAAGTTTAGCATCAGAGATTGAAAGTCTTCAAAGTAGTGTAAATGAAAAGGAAAGTGAAGTAAAACATGTAAAGACTGAAATTGATCATGTGAAGAGGGAATTAGAGCAAGCACAAAATAAAACAGAGGAAGCATCCAAAAAGTGTGATGAAGCTGAACAACAAGTGTCCAAAAAAAAAAAAAAAAAAAAAAATTATAAGAGATTAAATCAGAAAACAACTCACTGAAAGATGAGCATAGTAAGAAGGAATTGCAAAATGAAGCCGTGATGGCACAAATGGAGCAAAGTATCAATGAACTTAGTTCATGTTTAGAATCAAAGAAATTAGCTGTACAGTCCATGGAAAAGAGTTTATGCACTTACACGGAAAAACATGACCAACTTCAAACCAAGTTCTCAGAAATTGAAGACAAATATAAAGCTTTGCAAGCTGAGAAATTTGATCTTGAAAGCAATGTAGGAGAGTTAGATTTGCTTATTACAGAACTAAGATCCTCTGAGGAGAAACATGTTTCAAAAATAGAAGAACTTCAGAAAGAAATCTCAGAACTCAGAGATCAACTTAGTGACCAAGAGATGGAAGAATCTGTCAGTAGGGCAAAGTTTATGCAAGAAGTGAACGAGCTTAAGAAAAAAAAAAGTTCAATGTGAAAATGACCAAAAAACTGAAGAAATCAGAGAAAAATCTGACAAATTGGAACTTCTCTTCACTGAAAAAGAAGACCTAATATCAAAAATTGCAGTAATGGAGACAAAAGCAGATGAAGATAAATTTACAATTGATCAGTTGAATTCTAAGGAAGAGAAATATCAGTCAACTGTTGATGAATTGATGCAGGAAATTCAGTCATTAAAAAGTGATGCAGACAAAACAGCGATAGAGGAATCCTCCAAGATAGCATCTCTTAATCAGGAGTTAGAAGACACCAGAAATATCTTATCTGGAAAGATAAATGAAATGGAAAAAATACAATTGGAAATTGATCATAAATCAGCTGAGCTTGATCTGAAAAACAAAGACATTGAGAGAATAACAAAAGAAAAACAAGATATGGAATCAAGGATTAATTTGTTGGTAGCTGAGTTGGATGAAGTCAAATTTTCATCAGAGGAATACATATCAAAAGATGCTGAAAACCAGTCATTAATTAAAGATCTTAGGTCTGAAATTAATCAGCTGAAAGATCAGCTTAGTGACCAAGAGATGGAAGAATCTGTCAGTAGGGCAAAGTTTATGCAAGAAGTGAACGAGCTTAAGAACTCAGTAGAGGCAAAAGATTCAGAAATACATAGCTTACAGTGTGAAAATGACCAAAGAACTGAAGAAATTAGAGAAAAATCTGACAAATTAAAAGGAAAAAAATTGCAGTAATGGAGACAAAAAGGAAGCAGACAAAAAACATAGAAAATCAATGAGCAACTATAAACCAGGAGTTAGAAGACACCAAAAATATCTTGTCTGGAAAAATAGATGAAATTGAAAAATTACAATCAGAAATTGATCATAAATCAGCTGAGCTTGATCAGAAAAACCAAGACATGGAGAGAATAACAAAAGAAAAACAAGATATGGAATCAAGGATTAATTTGTTGGTAACTGAGTTGGATGAACTAAAATTTTCATCAGAAGAATACATTTCAAAAGAAGCTGAAAACCAGTCATTGATTAAAGATCTTAGGTCTGATATCAGTCAGCTGAAAGATCAACTCAGTGACCAAGAAATGGAGGAATCAGTCAGTAGGGCAAAATTAACACAAGAAATGAATGAGCTAAAGAACTCCGTAGAGTCCAAAGAGTCTGAAATACACAGGTTACAGTGTGAAAATGTCAAAAAAAAAAAATTGGAATTGCACTGAAAAGGAAGACCTAGTTTTGCAGATTGCTGATAAAGAGACAAAAGCAGATGAAGATAAATTCACAATTGATCAATTAAAATCTAAGGAGGAGAAATATCAGTCAACTGTTGATGAGCTGTTGCAGGAAATTCAGTCATTAAAAAGCGATGCAGACAAGACAGCAATAGAGGAATCCTCCAAGATGGCAACTATTAACCAGGAGTTAGAAGACACCAGAAATATCTTGTCTGGAAAGATAAATGAAATGGAAAAAATACAATTGGAAATTGATCATAAATCAGCTGATCTTGATCAGAAAAAACAAGACATTGAGAGAATAACAAATGAAAAACAAGATATGGAATCAAGGATTAATTTGTTGGTAACTGAGTTGGATGAAGTCAAATTTTCATCAGAGGAATACATATCGAAAGAAGCTGAAAACCAGTCATTGATTAAAGATCTTAGGTCTGAAATTAATCAGCTGAAAGATCAGCTTAGTGACCAAGAGATGGAAGAATCTGTCAACAAAGCAAAAATGAAGCAAGAATTATCTGATTTTTCGAATATGCTTGATGGGAAAGACAAAGAAATTGAAATCTTACAAGGAGAGATCAGGCAAAAATCAGAGGATTTAGATAACAAGATTGTGTCATTAAATAGAACATTAGCACAAAAAGAGGATGTTGAATTAAAGTTGCAGAGCTTAGAAAAAGAAAATGGTGAGATTTATTTCTCTCTCACTGAAACAAAAGCTGCAGAGGAGAGAGGTCAGGCTTTGATGAAAAATCTTAATTTAGAGATTCAAAACCTCAAGGATAATATGCATGACCAGGCCTCAGAGAATGACACAGTCAAGGCACAATTTAGTCAAAAAGTATCAGAACTTGAAAATACAATAGAAGGCAAAGACAACTGTATTAAGATTCTAAGAGATGAAATGGATCATAAAAACCAAGAATTGGAAAGTCAGAATGGTAGAATAGCTGAATTGACTGTAGAAAATGATAGTCTGAGATCAGATGTTCATAGGGTGGAGAAAGAAAGAGGAGAACTTAAGCATTCTCTAGGTTTTAAAAGAGATTAAACAGCTAATTCAAGAATTAAATGAGTTGCAAAATACATTAAGCTGTAAAGAAGCAGAAATAAAAGCTTTAGAAGATGAAGTAAGTCACAGTAAAGACTCACTTGACAGTTTAGAGAAATCATTTGAGAATATGTCAGAAGCAAAGATGAAATTAGAAAAGGACTTGTTTGATATAAAATCAAAATTAACTGAATCTGAGTTCTCTTGCAGTGAAACAAACGCTGAATTGTCTGCCAAAATGGAAACAGTCAGTGAGTTGCAAAAACAAATATCATCTTTAAAGGATTTGAATATCTCTATAACAATGGAAAAAACAACTGTTGAAACAATATTGAATCAAGACTTAAGTGAAAAGAAAAATGTTATTGAGGGTATGGAAGAAAAGACCTCGGCTCTTCAGCAAGAAATTCAACACTACTCAGTAGTTAGTGAAGAACTTAAGTTGAAGGTAGGGTCACTTGAATCAGAAAAGCAACATTTTCTTCAAAATGATTGTAGTTTAAGATCTAGAGTCGAAGAACTTGAATTCAGTTTAAAAGAGAAAGAAAATGAAAATGCAAAAAATTGTGAAAATCTTGCAATACTTCAAAATGAAGTTCAGTGCCTAAAAGATGAGCTGAGTGATCAGTCAGTAGAACATTCAACCGTGAAATGTTCACTTACTCAAAGACTTGAAGACCAGACTAAAAGTACTGA
>CM037785.1:650079-697939 GCA_021229015.1 Solen grandis
TTTTTATAAACAAATAAAATACAGAAAAAAATCAAGCTAATATGCAAAAGTCAAGGTATATACCAATTATTGTTATTTTTAAGGATAAAATAGCCCCAAAAATCAAAAAAATTTTTAAAAAAAAAAGGGTTATGAACAAAATTTTTAGTTTTGAAGAGATCTTTCTATTGGTATTTATTTTTTGAAGATGGAAAATTTCTTTGATAAAAGGGACCACAGTTAAAAATTTAATGCTTTTATAAAAACAATTGTAAATCCGAAATGTTTCCTTTTTTTTGCAGCCACTGACTTTTTTGTTCTTCTTATCATTTTTTTCTGTTTATGCTTTTAAAAATACAAATAAACTCATAGTAAAACGAGAAAAAAATATGAAAGGTCAAGGTCAAAATCCCGTTATTGTTATTTTTATCGGCAAAAAAAAGCTTAAAATCAAAAAAATGTTTTTTAAGAAAGTTATGAAAAAGTTTTTTATTTGTGAAGAGATCTTTCCTTGGGTTTATTTTTTAAAAGTCGGACCTCATTTAGATCAAATTAAACTGTCCAAAGTTTGACCTTTTATAAAAAATCTTAAATCAGTATTTCCCTAAAAAGTTTATTTCAGGGGGCTTTTTGTGTTTTGTGTCTTTGCCCAAAGTCAAAATAACAACAATATGGACTTTTTCTTTCTTTCCCCTTTTTTTGGCCAAGACATTTAAGGACACATGTTGCGTTATTTCCCCTTTCACCTTTAAGGGCTAGTACACGAAAATAAGAAATGGCAGAATCAGCCATTTTAAATTTTACGCATTTCAAAGACCAAAATTTGCATATGAAATAAATTTTTTTTATCATTTCCGCTAAGGGGAATTTGCTTGATATCGGGGAAAGAAAGCCCGGGAGCTAATGTAAACCCCCCCGGGCCCATTTTCGTCGTTGCGTCCGTGAACAACCTTTAACGGTTATTCTTTTATATTCAAAGAGATGAGTTTAAATATTTTACATGAAGAAGCCCAATTAGATCTATCTTTTTGGAACTATGCTTTTGGCTTGTGACCTTGACCTTGGAGTTTGCTTACTTTTAAAAAACTTAAATCTTAGAAAAAAAAGTGTGTTCGGTATGCTATGTTGTCTTCTGACCATTTTGTTGAAATAGGTAAGAAAGTTGATATTCTTGTTGAAACCCTTTTTAAATTTATAAATCTAAGGCCCAAAAACCTGATTTTTTTACTGGCTATGGGAAGGTTAAATGTTCGACCTTGCATAGACTTGCAATTGTGTGGGTATATGAAAAAATTTTTTTGCAATCATCTTCAAACTTTGTAACAAATTTTGTCCCGAATCCAAAATTTTAAAGTTTTTATCTTTGAATAAATCACAGATTATGACCTTTTTACAAAAAGCGAATTTTTGTACTCTTAAGTATCAACACACCAAGAAATTCATTTGCTTTTGTAATACAATTCGTGATTGCAAGTTGAAAAGAATGGGGACGGGAATGCGAAAAACCGATGATATCGCAATTTAATTGCGTTTTCTAGTTTTTTTTTTTTTTTTTATTTTTATTTTTTTTCTCTTTTTTGTGAACGGCATATAAAAAGTTGGGGAAACAGTCACAGTTCTGATTTTTTTTATCAGTTTTGTCCTAGGATCTGATTGATCCTAAGTCGAGAAAATTTTTCATTTTTGTCTTATTTTTGCCGCTAGGGGGCGTTTTGTAAAAGTGACTAAGGGCTAATAATTTGTTATTTGAAGTCCGATTGGAAATGCGGGTTTTTTGGGATTGGGTTCCTTGTCAGTTACTTAATAAAATATGATAAATTTTCAAAAAAGTTGCGTATATATAACTTTGTGCTACATGAGGTTGAATGTTGAATTCGAAAAAACGTGAAAATGAGGGTGGTCTGCGAAAAATTTATCCACGTCTTTAAGGAATGAGATGGAGAATTTGTTTGTTTTCATATGATTTGCAAGGGCAATACGCACAAAATATATTAGTGTGGCGATTTTGAGAAATGCATGGTTTTTTCCACAGTAGCGGTCAAACTTACCAAATTTTCGAAAAGTCAACATTTTTAAAGCAGACTTTAAGTTATTTGCAGCTCCTGACTTTATTTTTTATTCAATCTTCATCATTTTTTCACTGTTAATGCAGTTTTATAAAACATATAAAATCATGGGAAAAAAAAAACAGCCATATATGCAAGGGGCAAGGTCATATACCAATATTATTATTTTTATCGGCCTAAAATACCTCAAAATCTAAAAATATTTTATAGAATGTATAGGGCAAAAGTTTTAGTCTGGGGGAAGAGATCTTTTAATTGGTGTTTAGTTTTGAAGATCGGGGCTTATTTGGGTCAAATGACCACTGTCCAAAAATTTGATCCCTTATCAAACAATTGTATATCCATTACGTTTCCTCTTTTTTTGCTGCTTCCTGACTTTATTTTTTGTTCAATCTTCATCATTATTTCACTGTTTATGCATTTTTTTAAAAAAAAATAAAATTTATAGAAAAAATCAAGCATAATTATGCAAAGGTCAAGGTCATATACCCAAATTTTTATTATTTTTATCGGCATAAAAAAAACCCAAATCTAAAAATATTTTATAGAAAAGTAATGAACAAAGTTTTGTTCTTTAAGAGCTCTTTCCGTGATGTTTAGTTTTTGAAGATCGGACTTGATTTGGTCATAGTAGGCCGTCCAAAATTGATCCTTTTTTGGAATAATTGGTAAATCAGTTTTTTTGCTTCAAATTTTGATATATAAGAATTTGAATGTTCAATAGTGCGACTTGCGTACTTTATTGAACTATTTGTGCATTGCTAGGTACCTAATGGGAAAAATTGTAATCAATTTTGTTTCTCATTTTGCCGCTTGGGGGCGTTTAGCTTGAAAGCAAAATCTTCTACTTATAACTCCCAAAAAATTAAAAACCTGATTTTCCCAAATGCGGTTTATTGCATTTGTTTCTTGTTGAAAAGCCTAATAAAATATGTTTGGTTTCTAGGTATGGGGCTGAAAAATTTTTGAGCTAGCAACGGAGGTTGAAAGTTCGAAACCCCGCAAAAAACTGGGAGGGTGGGGTATGTGTACGAAAAACCTATCCGTTTTTGTTAGACATCAGATAGAAGAATTCTGGTTTGCGGGAAATGATTTGCAAGACATATTCGCACAAAATATATGGGGTAGCGAATTAATAAATGCATGGTTTGTTCCTCTAGAAAAACGGGTAAACTTCACTAAATTTTAGGAAAAATTAAAATTTCGATAAAGATGTTTTTTGTCGCTCCTGATTTATTTTTAGTTTCATTTCTTCATGATATTTTCACAAGTTATTGTATTGTTATTTTTTTTAAAGGGGCCCTCAAAAATTAAAAAAGTTAAAATGAAATTTAAAAGGTCAAGGTCATATTACGTATGGTGTTTTTATTGGGCTCAAATAGCTCCAAAAAAAAATTTTTTTTGAAAGATATAAAAAAAGTTTTGTTTTTTGAATGCCTTTCCAGTGTGTTTAGGTTTTGAAGATCGGACTTGATTTGGTCATATTTCGGCAGTCCAAAGTTTGATCCTTTTTTGGAAAAATTGTAAATCATTTTTATGCTTCAAATTGTGATATTTTTTAAAAGGGAAAATAGAATTTGGGCTGTGCAAACTTGTATGCTTCATTGAACCATTTTGCTGCATTTCTAGGTCCCCTAATAGTAAAATTTTACTCAATTTTGTTTCCCCTTTTGCTGCTAGGGGGCGCTTGTGCTTGAATTCCCCCTTTATTACTAAAATGATTAAAAGTCTGATTTTTTGCAATTTTTTGCATTCTGTTCCTTGGGGGCATCAATTTAAAACCCAAACACTAAAATTTTATGCGATATTTTCATAAAAATGATGTAATTCAATGCAACATTAGTTGTTATAATGTTAATTGGCAATAGCCATTGTCGCGTGTCATTTTATACGTGTGTGTCTTTTTGCAATTGTGTTTATCGATACAATTGTCGTTATGTCATCCTAAATAAAGCAACACACACATATAATGTTGCAGTACCCGAAGTCTGTAAAAAAAAAGTTTTCAATTTTGGCGACTACATTACAGACAGGGTAATATTAGAAGTATTCTTCTTGGTTAAAAGTCTGCTTAAACATTGCGACAAAAATGTTTGAAAGATCACGTATTCAACGTATTCAAAAAGCCATTGAACGAAGAAATATGTTTTTGAAAATGTGCGCGTGAACTGAATGGAATTGCTTTTGCGAAAACGATAGTATCGATTAGGATTCTAGTTAGGTTTTCGCATCCTGGCGCAAAACCTTTGTTCTTTTTGTTTTATTTTTTTTTTTTTTTTTTTTTTTATTATTTTTCCGCCGGTTTTGTGAACGGCATATCGCCATGATAGAAAAAAAAGGCACATATGAAAATTTCTACAGTTTTTTCTACTTATATGAATTTAAATTTCCTTACGTTGAGAAATTTTCTTTTTTGTCTTTTTTTTTCCCGCTAGGGGGCGGCTTCGTAAAAAATTTATTAAAAAGAGGGGTAACTTGTTATTTGGGGTCCGATTCAAATTTCGGTTTTTTGCATTATGTTCACTGATGATAGCCTAATAAAAATGATAGATTTCAATGATTGGCGTTTCATAAATTTTTGAGTACGGAAGGTTGAATGTTCAACCTTACAAAAAAATGGCGAAAGAGGGGTAGGTCTACGAAAAACCTATCCCCGTTTTTTTCAGAGATGAATAGGAAGAGTTTTTTTGTTGATATGATTTGCAAGAAAATACGAAAAAAATATATGGGTTGGCGATTTTGAAAAAATGGGATTGTTTTGTCTTCTAGAAACGGGGCAACTTTACTAAATTTTGGGACAAATTAACATTTCTTGAACACATTTGGTTGCTCCCGATTTTATTTTTTGTTTCCTTTTTCCATGAAATTTTCACACTTATGTGTTTAATTTTCCTGAATGTTTCCCGAGAAAAAAAAAATTAAAAATATTGCAAAGGTTTAAGGTCATATCATGATTATTGGATTTTTAAACGGCCCTCAAATAGTCAAAAACTAAAAATATTTCATTGTTATCATGTGCGGATAAGATTTAGGTCTTGAAGAGACCTTTCAAATGAGTTTAGTTTTTTTAAGATCGGGCTTGATTTGGTCATTTTTTGGCAGGTTCAAAGTTTATCCTCTTTGGAAAATTGTAAATTTGTTTTTAAAGTTTGAATTTAGTTATTTTTTTGTGCTATTATTTTCCCGAGTTAAAATCTTATAATTCAAGTAAAATAATCTTTATCAAAATCGGTTGTGAAATGTAGTATCTATGAAAAATGACAAAATTAATGGTTTCTGGAGAAAAAAAAAGCTTTTTATCCTGACGAGGATTACCTGTTATAGGGAAACTAAAAAGGCACGGGCTGTCTTATCTCAAATAGAATGAGTACCGCTGATCAATTATGTAGGTCAGCCTTTGGGATTGGGTAGCTTTTGTTTAAAAGCAGACTGATTATCTTAGCCACCAATGCAGACACTGTTATTGAAAGGAATAAATCACTATAAGTTTCTGCTCTATCCTTACCTCTCTTTATGTCTGTCTGGGCTCTTTTCTTTCACATAGATTTAATTGGGCATAATGAAAAATATTGCTATGAAAATCTCAAACATTTTAAAGTTTTTATGCTAGAGTCAGTTTTGCAAACAAAAATTAATGTGTACCTTTGCATATACCTTTCTACACAAGTTTTTAAAAGTGTATATTTGATTGTAAGGTTACTTGATTTCTGAATTCATCTCAGCGTTAGAAATATCTGCTCTTTAAAAATCTTTACGAATTTTATGAATTTCATATTATATAACTTTATTATGTTTTATATACAGTGCGGCTTTGTGCAAGTCGGGTACAGGAAAGGCACGTTACACGGACACGGAACGGGAAAAGTTACACGGACACGGGGTGCACGGTGCGGACACGGACGCACGGTACACGGTGCGCGCACGTTACCGTTTGGTTTATATACACGATACGATCCCCGGGACGATACTACGCTGCCAGTTTATTCGGTTAACTTGGTTTTCGTTGCATTGACTTCTTTACGCGTCATTAAAGGGAAAAAAAGCTAAATGATCACTTTATTATTGGGAGCAGACAAAACAACCATCCACGATGATTTTACAAGACGTTTTAAAAAATCAATGAGTGTGGGTTAGAGCGTCAGTTTTACTGTCTCTCTCTCCCCACCCCCCCCCCCCCCCCCCCCCCCCCCCCCCCCCCCCCCCCCCCCCCCCCCCCCCCCCCCCCCCCCCCCCCCCCCCCCCCCCCCCCCCCCCCCCCCCCCCCCCCCCCCCCCCCCCCTTCCCTCTCTCTGTCATAGATTAAAACTTATAAATCACAATACACCACTACAGCAAGTAATATACTGTGTTTTCAATTGATAGTGGGAAATTAAAAAATACTTAAAAATTAGGTTTTAAAATTAAAAAAGTCAGTTGTATTGAAATCATTCAGTATTGTATTGAAAACGAGGACATTTTAGTAATCTACAACAAAGTTAAATAAATACTGGAAAGATTCACGCGAAATATGCACCTTGGAAGTTTGAATTTCAATATTAAGGGATTCTAATTAAAAAATTTGCAAAAAAGTCTTACATAGGTGGAAACATTAGTTACAGCAAAAAAAATCATCATGTGAGGGACAGTTAATCAGCTAAGAAAAGTTTTTTAAATTCAACTAATTTTAAGTGTGAGTTTAAAAAAAAAAAGAGAGAAACAGACGGGGGGAGACAGTGAAAGTCAGGGAGATTAATCGATACTGCACTGACATAGATGCTTTAGTGTAATAAAAATTTAACTGTTGCTAGTCTAAAAAACAGAGTATCATTTTCGTGTAGAAAAATTTTGGTCGGGTGACTTAAAAGGGCAAATCAAAACAACTGTGTTAGGTTTTTTACAAAGATTAAAGTTTCAAGGGGAGAAGATTTTTAGATATGCATGGTTTCTTCTATAAATGATTGTCTGTTATTATTTTACTAATAAACAACATGTTATAGTGTTTGACAACCAGTAACCACACCCTTTTTTAAACAGTCTAGGATGGGATCGGATATAAAGGGTAAGTTTTTTAATATTGTTTTTTTATTGGGCCCCCCAAATTTGCACCAAATAAAAAAAAACAAGTTTGGTGAATGAAAATATTGGAAAAAATTTTTTGTTCTTTTTTGGTTCCCTTTCTTTTGCTTAAAAATTGTGATGTATAAAAAAAAAGTATTCGCTTGTGCTTCTTTTATACTTGCTGAACTTTCTTCATGGTGGATTTTTTTGGGAAATTTTGTGTGTTTTTTGTCTTTATTCGAAAGGGGAAAAAAGGGGAAATAACAAAAACATGCCATAATGTCGTTATTTTACCTTTTGCCCTTTTGGTGGGAAAAACACGAAACAAAAATATTCCGGCGAAATAATGAAATTTTAAAAAGGCCCAAAACAAAAAAGTTTCCCTAATTGAATAAAAACTTTCCTCTTTGAAAAGTTTCATGTTTGCAGGTAGAAAACCCTTTCATTTGGGACTTTGTTGTCGTTTTTCTTTTGTTGCACCCCCCAAAAAATGAAAGGCGAAGACAGACACTGTAGCGATTTGTTTGTCGTGTTTTGCGCATCAAAGGAAAAGTCGAATATAGATTTGCCCCTATGGTTTCGCCCTCGGTTTTTATTTGTTTTCTTGTTCAGGGGACTGTGGTGGTGATTTCTGCCATTTCGCCGGAAAGGCGAAATAAGAAAAATGCCACAATGTCTTTATTTTGCCTTTTTGAGGCAGGGACACGCCACACGAAAAAATGTCAAGCGAAATATACTTTTTAAAGGCGAAAGGGGCAAAATGTTTCGTTTTTTTGAATGCTTTGGTTTCTCCCTCCAGATTCTCATCCTATATAGGGCACCAGTTTCCCGTTTGTGCATTTGTCAGCAGTTTCAGAGTCTTACATAAGAACTTGCTTTATATTATATTTGACTTTTCCCCTACTATTTTTTAAATATTACATTTTCATATAATTATTTACTCTATGTTTTTTAAAGTAGCAGGGTTCAGTGATAAGAAAAACACGGATGCAAAACCGAAGTGTTGTCATTTTGGGTTTTTCGACTTTTTTTTTAGTCGAAAAACACTACAACAGGAAATTTTGTATATTGATGTTTAAAACCCCAGGAAAAGAAACATTCAAAGATGAAACTTTTCTTTCCTTAAACCCTTAAAATTTGGTTATTTTGGCCAGGCATATTTTGGTGTCTTTGACCCAAAAGCAAAGGCGAAATAATGAAAATATGGTTCTTTTCATTCTTTCGACTATTAGGGTAGATACAATATAAGAAAGATAAATGGTTCTGACATAAAGGTTTCGTATTGCTAAAAAAAACTTCAAAGCGTTACTTTTTTTCATTCCCCTGTTAAATTTTGTTATTTTGCCTGGCATATTTAATTTCTTCACAAGGGACATTTGGCATGTTTTGTAATTTCACCTTTCGCCTTTCAGAGTGAGACAGACACAACTAAACTGCAGAAATCCTAATTTACTGCATTTCTAAAAACTAAAATGTAATAGTAAATAAATTTTTTTATCGTTTTGCTGCTATTGGAGTTAAGTTAATATCTTTTTTTGTGTACCCTGACTATAGTATGGGGGTTATTTTGTTGTTCCTTTTCAATGACACGGAGTGCAGTGGCAGAACCATACTCTACTTGTGCACTTTTTGAGTTTTCCCCTTTGAAGAATTTCTTGTCCAGTGGCATAACTTTGTCAAAATAAGTTTGAATGACTTGAAACTTCTATGTATGTTCCTTGCAATGACGCCAAGTGCAGTGCACAAGAACCTTTAACTTTACCTTGTGCCCTTTTGTTTATTTCCCTTTGATAGAATTTCTTGTCCGGAGCATAACTTTGTCACCATAATTTTGGGAATGACTTGAAATTTTGCATAGGGTATGTTCCTTGCAATGACGCCAAGTGCAGTGCCACAAACCATAACTCTACCTTGTGCACTTTTTGTGTTTTTTCCCCTTTGATGGAATTTCTTGTCCGGAGCTAGTTAACTTTGCCCACCATAAGTTTAAAATACTTGAAAACTGCATATGTATTTTCCCCTTTGGGCAATGATCGGAGTGCAGTGCGCAAGAACCATAACTCTACCATCTGCACTTTTTGAGTTTTTCCCCCTTTGATCCCAATTTCTTGTCCGGAGCAATTACTTTGTCACAAAAAATTTAAATGACTTGAAAACTTCATATGTTTGTTCCTTTAATGACCCCAATGTGCAGTGAGTAAGAACCATAACTTACTTGTGCACTTTTTGAGTTTTTTTCCCTTTTGTTTGAATTCTTGCCCCAAAGTATAATTTGTCACCAAAAGTTTAATGACTTGAAACTTCTTATTATGTTCCTTGAAGTGACGCTGGTGTGTGCGCATGAACCCATAACTCTTCCTTGTGCACTTTTTGTGTTATTCCCCCTTTTGGGATAGTATTTTTGTCCGGAGCATAAACTTTGTCATCATAAGTTTGAATGACTTGAAACTTCATATTTTAGTTCCTTGCAATACAAGGATTTGCAGTGCACAAGAATCATAACGTACCTTGTGCACTTTTTGAGTTTTTCCCCCTTTTGTTTGGAATTCTTGTCTGGAGGGTAACTTTGTCACAATAAATTTGAATTGCTTGAAAATTCACATGTTGTTCCTTCAATGACGCAAAGTGCAGTGGCATAAGAACCAAAAACTCTACCTTGTGCACTTTTTTGTTTATTTCCCTTTGTTTGGGAATATCTTGTCCGGAGCATAACTTTGTCACCATAAGTTGGAATGAATTGAAACTTCTTTTGTATGTTCCTTGCAATGACGTGGTGTGCAGTGCGCAAGGACCTTATGTCTACCTTGTGCACTTTTGTGTTTTCCCCTTGGATATAATTATCACTAGGGGCGTTTTGTAAAAGTTCACTAGAGGTAATAACTCTGTATTTGGGGTCTGATTCAATTACGTTTTTTTTTGCGTTGTGTTGCTTGTTTATAAGCCTAAACAAATATGATACATTTCAATTTTTTGTTTAAAAATGTGATTGAATTTCGAAAACCGTTGGGTAAACGCAATCTGTTGCGATTCAAATTATTATTATTTTATTTTCTTCTTTTCTACGCTTTAATTTCTATATGTTGCTATGGTTCAAGGGGGATGAAAATTTTAATGGCAAATTTCTTAGATGCTGAATTTTGATTTCAATGATTTTCTTTGCCTATGACGTTTATATGACGTCACACTTGACGTTGTCTACCAAAGTTTTTTACGGCGTCTACAGCCATTAAATTTTTGGACCGTTTTTATCAAAAGTTCACCCCGAATGCGTATGTTAGGCTTAGTTGGCCTTCCGGTGTCCGTTTTTCAAAATTCGAAATGCAATTTGTTATGGCGAATCAAGATTCGAACCATTGACGTTTTAAATTTCAATGCATATTAATTTGCTTACAAATGAGTTAGAAAGAGGGTATTTTGGACAGAATTTTAAATATTAGGGTTCTTTACAATCTATGAAGATGAACGTCATATTACTCAAAATGACGTCATGAGGTGAAAAGAAAATTTGGTTTCGCATCGTGGGCGAAAAACCCATTGTTCTTCTTCTGTTTTTTTTTTTTTTTTTTTTAGGTTTTGCATCGCTTGCGAAAAAACCCATTTTTCTTCTTCTGTTTTATTTTTTTTTTTTTTTTATTATTATTTTTCTAACCCTTTTTTTTTGAACGGCATATCACCATGATAGAAAAAAGTCCATTTCTGTTTTTTTTACCACTTTTGTCCTAAGAATCTGAATTTGTCCTCACGTTGAGAAATTTTTCTTTTTGTTTTGTTTTGCCCCTGGTGGCTTTTGTAAAATGAATAAGGGCTAAAAATCTCTGTTATTTGGGTCCGTTTAAATTCGGTTTTTTGTATTGTGTTCCTTGTCGAAACTTAATAAAAAATGTATTTCAATTATTTGCGTATATAAACTTTCGTGCTACAGGAGGTTGAAAGTTCAATCCGAAAAAAAAAGATGAAATAAAGTAGGTTACGAAAAAGTGCCCATTTTTTCGTGATGAGATTTGGAATTTTTGTTTGTTGCATATGATTCGCGAACCTTAGCAAAAAAATATATGGGTGCCCTTTTTTAAAAAAAATGAAGGTTGTAACAGTATGCGGTTAAACTTTACCAATTTTTTCGAAAAATCAACATTTTAAAAGCAGCTTTTAGGTTATTTGCGTTTTCCCGACTTTTTTTTTATTCAATCTTCTCTTTTTTCACTGTTAATGCATTTCTAAAACAAATAAAATAATAGAAAAAAATCACATAAAAATATGCAAAGGTCAAGGTCATTACCAATTATTTTTTTTATTGGATAAATAGCTCCAAATCTAAAAATTTTATAGAAAAGTATATGAACAAAAGTTTTTTGTCTGCGAAGAGATCTTTCCATTGGTGTTTATTTTTTTAAGATCGGACTTCATTTGATCAAATGACCAGTCCAAAATTTGATCCTTTTTTCAAAATTGTAAATCCGTATGTTTCCTCTTTTTTGTACTCCTGACTTTATTTTTTGTTTAACTTCACATTATTTCACTGTTTATGCTTTTTTTTAAAACAAATAAAATCTAGAAAAAAATTCAAGTAATATGCAAAGGTCAAGGTCATATATCAATTATTATTATTTTATCGGCTTAAAATAGCTCCAAATCTAAAACTATTTTATAAAGAAAATTTTGAACAAAAGTTTTAGTTGTGAAGAGGTTTTCCATTGGTGTTTAGTTTTTGAAGATGGGATTCATTTGATCAAATGACCACAGTCCAAAGTTTGACCTTTTATCAAACAATTGTTAATCCGTATTTTTCCTCTTTTTTGCTGCTCCTGACTTTTTTTTTGGGTTCAATCTTCTTTATTTCATGTTTATGCATTTTTTATAAATCAAATAAAATCATAGAAAAAAATCAGCATTTATGCAAAGGCAAGGTATTTACCAATAATTGTTTTTTTTAATCGGCTAAAATAGCCCAAATCTAAAATATTTTTATAAAAAGTTTTTTGAACAAAAGTTTTCGTTTGTGAAGTCTTTCATTGGTTTTTTAGTTTTGAAGATCGGACTTCTTTGATCAAATGACCACGTCCAAAATTTTGTCTTTTTTCAAACAATTGTAAATCCATTGTTGCTTCTTTTTTGCAGTCTGACTTTATTTTTGTTCATTCTTCATCATTTTTTCACTGTTTATGCTTTTTAAATAATCAAAAAATTTTAAAACGAAAATCAAGATTATGCAAAGGTCAAGGTCAATACAAGTTTTGTTTTTTTTCGGCATAAAATAGTCCAAATCTAAATTATTTTTTGAAGTATTGAAACAAAAGTTTTAGTCTGTGAAGGTCTTTTCCTTGGTGTTTAGTTTTTGGATCGGCTTCATTTGATCAAATGACCACAGCCAAAGTTTGTCCTCTTATCAAACAATTGATATCCATTTTGTTTCCTCTTTTTTGCTGCCCCTGACTTTATTTTTTGTTCATTACATATTATTTCCTGTTTACATTTTTATAAAACAAATAAAAATCAAAAAAAAGCAAGCATAATATGTCAAGGTCATTCCCAATTTTATTGTCATTTTTATTTGCACAAAAAAAGCCCCATATCTAAACGATCTTAATTTGATACGTTTCAATTTTGTTGTTAAAAAGGATTGAAATTGGAAAAACCGTGATATCGCAATTTGATTGCGATTTGTTGGTTTTGCATCGTTGGAAAACCTATTGTTTTTTTTCTGTTTTTTTTTTTTTTTTTTTTTTTTATTATTATTTTCTTTAAACCCTTTTTTTGTGAACGGCATATCACCTGATAGAAAAAAAAATCCATTTCTGTTTTTTTACCAGTTTTGTCCTAAGTTGAATTTGATCCTAACGTTGAAAAATTTTCATTTTTGTCTTTGTTTTGCCGCTAGTGGCGTTTTGTAAAAATGACTAAGGGTAATAACTCGTTTTTGAGGTCCGATTCAATGTGGTTTTTTGATTTGTTCCTTGTCAGAAAAATTAAAAAATTTGATAGTTTCAATTATTTGGTATATAAAATTTGTGCTAAGGAGGTTGAATGTTCGAATCTCGAAAAAAAACGATGAAATAAAGGAGGTCTCGAAAAAAGTCCCCCCTTTTTTTTTGAGGGATGGGTTTGGTTTTGTTGCATTGATTCGAAGACATATACGCACAAAATTTATGGTTTGGGATTTTGAGAAATGCATGGTTTGTCCACAGAATGGTGAAATTAACCAATTTTTCGAAAATCAACATTTTAAAAGATGATTTTAAGGTTATTTCGCTCCCGCTTTATTTTTTTTTCAATCTTTTCATTTTTTTACTGTTATGATTTTATAAAACAAAAAAATCATAGAAAAAAATCACCATAATTGCAAAGGTCAAGGGCATTACCCAAATTTTATTATTTTTAGGCATAAAATTTTCTCCAAAATTAAATATTTTTATGAAAGTATATGAACAAAAGTTTTAGTCTGTGAAGAGTTCTTTCTATTGGGTTTATTTTTTTAAGATCGGACTTCATTTGATCAAATGACCACGTCCAAAATTTTCTTTTTATCAAACAATTGTATATCCTTGTTTCAACTTTTTTGTCTGCTCCTGACTTTATTTTTTGTTCATTTTTTCATTATTTTTCTATGTTTATGCATTTTTATAAAACAAATAAATTCATAGAAAAAAATCAAGCATAATTTTGCAGGGGCAAGGTTTATATACTTAATTATGAATTTTTTTTTCGGCATATTTTCTCCAAATCTAAAAATATTTTATATGAAAGTATAGAAAAAAAGTATTAGTCTGTGAAGAGATCTTTCCATTAATGTTTAGTTTTTGAAGATCGGACTTCTTTTTGATCAATGAACCACGTCCAAAATTTACCCCTCTTATCAAAAATTGTTAATTCCAAAAGTTCCCCTTTTTTGGGTGCTCTGACTTTATTTTTTTTTTTAATCTTCTTCATTATTTCACTATTTATTTTTTTTTTAAAAAAAAAAAAAAACCCATAGATAAAAAAATAAAGTAACTTTGCAAGGGAAAGGGTTTCATTTACCAATTATTATTATTTTTACCCGGCTTTAAAATAGCTCCAAATCTTTAATTTTTTAAATAGGAGTTTATAAACAAAAGTTTTGGGTTGTGAAGAGATTTTTCCCACTGGTTTTTTTAGTTTTGAAGACGGACTTTATTTGGTTTTTTACGGCAGTCAAGTTTTGATCCTCTTTGAACAATTGTAAATCAGTTTTTATGCTTCAAATTGGTTTATTAAGGATTAAAATTTTTTACTGTGCGACTTGTATACTTGATTAAACCATTTGCTGCATTCTAGGTACCTAATAGAAAAAATTTTTAAAAAGTTTGGTTCTCTTTTCCCGCTTGGGGGGCGATTGCTTGAAATCACTATTAATATTTAAAAAAAAGGGAAGTTTTTTTTTTATGCGATTTTTTTTGCATTTGTTCTTCGGTGACTTAAATTTTGAAATGAAAACAAAAAAGATAATGCGATTTTCTTTAAAAATGTTTGAAATTTTCATTGAAACAGTTGTTATAATATGTGACTGTATTTTTGCATTGTCGTGGGTCTTTTATACTGTTGTTTGTCGTTGGCAATTTTTTGTTTATCGATACAATTCATTTGTCTCCTCTTAAAGCTAAACACACATAACATTGCAGTCCCCGAAGTCCTTTTAAAAATGTTTTAGTTTCGATTATAAACAGACAGGTAATACCCCAAAGTATTCTTCTTGGTAAAAAGTCGATATACTTTGCGAAAAAAATGTTTGAATGTTTCCTGTTAACAGTATTCAACAAGCCATGAACGAAGAATATGTTTTTCGAATCATGCGACTAAAATGAACTGAAGGGAAAATTGCTTTCATGAAACTGATGTTATCGCGATTTCATAATAAAGGGTAATACTCAACAATCTCTTTTGGGGTAAAGCGCTTAAAATTGCGAAAAAGAAACGTTCAAAGATGACTGTTAACATTTTCAACAAGAAATGAACGAAAAAAATTTGTTTTCGTTTTTCATGCGGACCGTGAACTGAGGGGAATTGCTTCATGAAAACGATGATATCGCGATACATAAATGTTTAGAAAATATCAAAATCTTTTTTGGGTTAAAAGTTTCTTAAAATTCAACAAAAGTTTTTGGGAAAAGCGCTTTTAATTTTTAACCCAAACCCCTTTGAAGGAAGAAATATTTTTCGAATCATGCGGGCTCGTGAACTTAAGGAATTGCTTTTTTCGGGAAAAAAGATATATCGCGATTGGATTCCCAGTTAGGTTTTCGCCATCGCTTGCGAAAACCTATTGTTCTTTTTTTTGTTTTATTTTTTTTTATTAGGTTTTCGCTCGCTTGCGGGAAAAATATTGTTTTCTTCTGTTTTATTTTTTTTTTTTTTTTTTTTTTTGGTTTTTGCATCGCTTGCGAAAACCTATTGTTCTCTTCTGTTTTATTAGGTTTTGCATCGCTGGGCAAATCCAATTGTTCTTCTTCTGTTTTATTTTTTTTTTTATATTTTTCCGCGGTTTTTGTGAACGGATATCGCCCTGGGCAGAAAAAAAAGGCCCCCCCAAAAATTTTGAAATTTTACCAGTTTTTCTATTTTATGAATTAATCCTTTCGTTGAGAAAATTTTTATTTTTGTCTTACTTTCCCGCCAGGGGGGTTTGCATTTAAATTTATTTAAAGGCTAAATTAAATCATTATTGAGTCCGATTCAAAAAAGGTTTTTTGGGTTTTTGTTCCTTGTTATAGCAAATAAAAATTTATAGTTTCGAGGGTCCCTGTCGCTGAAAGTATTGAGCTACAGAGGTTGAAAGTTCGAACCTCGCCAAAAAACTGTGCAATGAGGGTAGGGTTTCGAAAAAAACCTATCCATTTTTCTTAGGATCAGAAGATGATTCTGTTTGCCCCGCAAAGGGTTTGCAAGACATATGCGCACAAAAATATGGGTGGCGAATTTAAGTTATGTATGGGTTTTCCTCGCAAATGGTTTAAAATTCACTAATTTTTTGGAAAGTAAAGTTTCAAATACTTTTTTTTTATGCTTTGACTTTTTTTTGTTAATTCTTCATGTATTTTCACAAGTTATGTATTGTATTTTCTGAAGGGGATCACAATAAAAAAATTTTAAAAAAATTGGGAAAGGTCAAGGTCCTTTTCACGAAACTTGTGTTTTATCGGCCAATTAAACTCAAATATTTAATTTTTCTTTGAGAGTTATGAAAAAAAAAGTTTTAGTTATTCAGAGTCTTTCCAAATGATGTTTGTTTTTTAAGTCGGATTGATTTTGGGCATTACGGCAGTCCAAAGTTTGATCCTTTTTTTGGGAAAAATTGTAAATCAGTTTTTTGTTCAAAAATTTTGATTTAAGAATAGATGTTGATAGTGCGACTTGGTACTTGATTGAAACTTTTGCTGCATTTTGGGCCTATGTTTAAAAATTTTAAAACAATTTTTTTTTTCTTTTGCCGCTTGGGGGGCTTAGCTTGAAAAAAATTTTACTTATAACTCAAAAAGTTAAAACTGATCCAAAAAGCGGTTTTTTGCATTATGTTTCTGTTGATGCCCAATAAATTTTGATAGTTTTAGGTATGAGTGGGTGAAACCTTTGAGCTAGCACGGAAGGTTTAAAATTCGAAAACCCCGCAAAAACTGCCCGAGGGGGGGTTGGGTACGAAAAACCTATCGTTTTTGTTAGACATCAGATAGAAATTTAAATTTTGTTTGCTTTCAATGATTTGCAAGACATTAGCACAAAATATATGGGGTAGCCCAAATTTTTAAATGCATGGTTTGTCCTCTAGAAATGTTCAAAACTTTTACTAAATTTTAGGAAAAATTAAAATTTCGAAAAGATGTTTTTTGTCGCTCTGACTTTATTTTTAGTTCATTCTTCCCTGAATTTCACAGTTTTGTTTGGGGTTATGTTTGAAGGGCTCACAATTAAAGTTAAAATAAAATTTTCCCATAGGAAAGGGTTTCTTTATTACGATAATTTTTGTTTTTATTCGGCTCCAAATAGCTCCAACAAAAAATATTTTTTGAAAGTATTTTAAGAATTTTTTAGTTCTTGAAGCCCTTTCCAGTGTGTTTAGTTTTTGAAGATCGGACTTGTTTTGGTCTTTTAGGGGCAGTCTAAGTTTGTTCCCTATTTA
The DNA here is from genome assembly GCA_021229015.1 of Solen grandis. NCBI lineage: Eukaryota > Metazoa > Mollusca > Bivalvia > Adapedonta > Solenidae > Solen > Solen grandis. The sequence goes on from CM037785.1 coordinate 667,288, forward strand.
GAACAATTGTAAATCATTTTTTTATGCTTAAAATTGTGATATATAAGGTTTTTGAATGTTCGACTAGTGAACTTGTATGCTTTCATTGACCATTTGCTGCTTTTTTTTAGGTACCAAATTTTTAAATTTTTACTAAAATTTTGTTTCTCATTTTCTGCTGGGGGCGCTTGGCTTGAAATCTCCCTTTATTACAATATTAAAGTTGATTTTTATGCAATTTTGCATTTTGTTCCTTGGTGACTAAATTTTGAAAAAAAAACACAAAAATATTTATGCGTTTATTTCATGAAAATGATAGTAATTCATTGCAACATTAGTTCGTTAAAATGTTAAGTGGCATTGCATTGTCCCCCGTGTCATTTTATACTGTTGTGTGTATTTCCCAATTTTTTGTTTATCGAGTAAAATTGTCTTTTATGTCACCCCAAAAGGGCAAGAAACACTTTAAAATGTTGCATACCCGAGTCTGAAAAAATTTTTTTTCAAGTTAGGATACTTTACAGAAAGGTAATCTTAAAAGTATTCTTCTGGTAAAGTTGCTTAAAATTGCGACAAAAATTTTTTGAAAGTCACTGTTTTCCCGATAAAAAAGCCATTAAAACGAAAAAATATGTTTTCGAAAATGGGGCCCTCGTGAATGAATGGAATGCTTTGCAAAAAACCCGTTTGATATGCAATAGCGTTTTTAGTTTTTATTATTATTTTTTAACCTTTTTTTGTGAGGCTACACCTTGATGAAAAAACCCAAAATTTTATGAAATTTTTTTACAGTTCCTTAATTTTATGTGAACTTGTCCTAACTTTGAAAAAATTTTTTCATTTTTGTTTTTATTTTTGCCGCAGAGGGCGTTTGAAATTTTTTACAAATTTTATACTCTGTTATTTGAGGTCCGATTCAGATGTGGTTTTTTGCATTGTGTTCTTGTCAAAACCTAATCAAATATGATTGGTCACAAAAATCTGCGTATATAAAACTTTTTTACTAAAAGGTTGAACGTTCGAACCTCGGGAAAAAACAGTGAAATTGGGTAGGTTACAAAAAAAGTGCCCATTTTATTTGGGTTGAGATAAAAAAATTTTGTTTGTTGCATATGTTCGAAGACATATACGCACAAAATATAAAGGGGGTGGCGAATTCGGGGATGCATGTTTGTTCACGTACGCGGTCAATTAACCATTTTTTTTGAAAAAACACATTTTAAAGCATGAAGTTTTAAAATTTTGCAGCTTCTGACTTTATTTTTAGTTCAATTCTATTTAATTTTCCTTTAATGTTAAATATGTTTTAAATGTCATAATATAAAAAGTAAAATGTATTGTAAGGTCAAGGTCATATTAGGATTAAATTTTATATCATTTCGGCCCTTTAAAAAGTCAAAATTAAAAAAAATTTTATAAACAATTTATGACAAGATTTAGTTTTAGAAAGTTCTTTCTAATGGGTGTTAGATTTTTAAGATCGGACTTGATTTGTAAATTTACGGGGAGTCTGAAGTTTGATTTTTTTTTTCAGGAATATTGTAATTTGTTTTTTTGTTCAAAATTTTGATTTATAGAAATATATGATTCATAGCGCTTCTTTTACTGATTGAACTTTTACTGCATTTTAAGTCTTATGGGAAATGTTTATAAATTTGGGTTTTTAAATTTTTACGCTAGGGGGCGTTTTGTTAAAAAATCACTAGGGGTAAAAAAAATCTGTTATTGGAGGTCGATTCATTTCGGTTCTTTGCTTTTTGTTCCTTGTCGAACTAAATAAAATATGAAAGGTTTCAATATTTGCGTAATTAAAAACCCCCCTTCGGGGCTACAGGAGGTTGAAAATTGATTTTCGCAAAAACTGTGATTGAAGGTTGGTCTACGAAAAACCACCTTTTATTCAGGGGATGAGAAGGGGAATTTGTTTGTTGCATTTGTTTCGCAGCATTTTTCGCAATTTATGGTGTGGTTTTTTTAGAATGCATGGTTTGTCCACAGTATGCGGTCAACTCACCATTTTTTCGAAAAATCACATTTAAAACATGACTTTTAAGGTTATTTGCAGCTCCTGACCCTTTTTTTTTTGGGTTTAATTTCTCTTTTTTCCCCCTTAAGCATTTTTTTTTATACAAATAAAAATCAAGAAAAAAAAAAACAGCGAAGATATGCATATGTCAAGGTATATACCAATTATTGTTATTTTTATCGGATTAATTTAGCTTCTTTTTTTAAAAATTTATTTTATAAAGTATATGAACAAAAAGTTTTAGTTTGTGAAAAAAGATTTTTTCCCATTGGGTTAGTTTTTGAAGATCGGGGTTAAATTTGGTTGAGTTATGACAGAAAGGCGAAGGTTATTTTTTAACAAAATTTGAAACGCTGAAATTTTCATGAACTTTGACCCAAAAAAAATTATGATTTTTTCAGCATTAACAACCTGAAAAGTGAAGTGATGTATACTGCAAGGAATACTTGTTTGGTCACGTGATTAGATTTCATACATATTTAAGCAGAAATTATTTAAAAAATCATATAAAATTCAAACAAGTTGATGTTTGAAGTTGAAATTTGCAAGAATCCCGTAGACTAAAATTGTGCAAAAAGTCCAAAAAATTTTAAGTGATTCCGTCAAAAAAACATGGAAAGATTTTTCAGTTTTTCGGTTAAGGGCTTGTATACAAAAAATCTAGAAATTTTGGGAAGTAAGGGAAAGAAGGCGGTTATTTGGTTGGTTACCCCGATCGGAACGACCCTACGAAAGGAAAGGTGCGTGATGAAAGGTGAATTGCGATGCTTTTTGAGAGATGAGGGGATTTTAGGATGCAATGGTGTACACCAGGACCGATAAGCCACATTCCCTTTTGTTATAAACGGCCTTTCTTCAACTTTTATTAGGGCTTTCAGCCTCAAGTAGAATTTTTGGGTTTTTGAGCATCCCCAGTTGCGAAAAACCTATTGTTCTTCTTTTTTTTATTAGGTTTTCGCATCGCTGTGCAAAAACCCTTTTGGGTTCCTTCTGTTTCTTTTTTTTTTTTTTTTTTTTTTTTTTTTTTTTTTTTTTTTTCCCCCTTTTTGAACGGCATAGCTCCAAAGGTGAGAAAAGCCACTTTCAATGAAACTTTTATCATTAATAAACCACGTTTTGAAGATGTTTCCTAACGTCGAGATAAGTTTCTTTTTGTTTTGATTTTCCCAAGGGGGGTTTTATATGAAAATGTTTAATAAGCAATATTTTCCATTATTTGGGGTCCGATTCAAATGCGGTTTTTGCAAAATTGTTCCTTGTAAATAGCCAATAAAATATGATAGGTTTCAAAAATTTGCGTATATAAAACTTTCTTGCTACAGGAGGTTGAAATTCGAATCTCGCAAAAAAATGGTGAAATAAGGGTGGTCTACCAAATACCCTACCCAAATTTTTTTCGAGATGAGATAGGAGAATTTTGTTTGTTGCATATGATCTGCAAGACATATACGCACAAAATATATGGGGTGGCGGGAAATTTGGGAAAATGCATGGTTTGTCCACAGTTTGCGGTCAAAATTAACCAAAATTTTCGAAAAATCAACATTTTAAAAGATGACTTTTAAGGTTTTTGCAGGGTCCTGACTTTATTTTTTTGTTCAATCTTCCTCTTTTTTTCCTGTTTATGCATTTTTATTTAAAAAAAATTTAAAATTTATAGAAAAAAACAAAACTAATATGCAAAGGGCAAGGTATATACCAATTATTAATTTTTTATATCGCATAAATAGCTCCAAATCTAAAATTATTTTAAAAGAAAGTATATGAACAAAAGTTTTACTTTTCGAGGAAGATCTTTCCATTTAAAGTTTGTTTTTGAAAATCGGACTTCATTTGATCAAATGACCACAGTCCAAAGTTGATCCTTTATCAAACAATTGTATATCCATATGTTTTTCTTTTTTTTTTGTGCTCCCGACTTTATTTTTTGTTTTAATATTTATCATTATATCACTGTTTATGCCTTTTATAAAACAAATAAAATAATATGAAAAAAAACAAGCATAATATGCAAGGTCAAAAGGTTTATATACCAATTATTTTATCTTATCGGCATTAAAAAAGCTTAAATTTTAAAAAATATTTTTTTAGAAAGTATATGAACAAAAGTTTTTGTTTGTAGGGATCTTTCCCTTTAAAGTTTAGTTTTTGAAGACGGACTTTATTTGTTCAAATCCCCAACTGTCCAAAGTTTTGATCCTCTTATCAAACATTTTTATATCCATATGTTTTCTCTTTTTGCTGTCCTGACTTTATTTTTTGTTCAATCTTCATCATTATTTCACTGTTTATGCATTTTTATAAAACAAATAAATTCTTTGAAAAAAAACAACAACATATATGCAAAGGTCAAGGTCATATGCCAATTTTTATTATTTATATCGGCATAAAATAGCCCAAATCTAAAATATTTTATTGGGAAAATATATGAAACAAAAGTTTTAGGTTTCAGAGGGAGATCTTTTAAATTTAAAGTTTAGTTTTTTTAAGATCGGACTTCATTTGAAATTTAAAAAACCACAGTTCCAAATTTTTATTTCCCCTTATCAAAAAAATTGTATATCCATATGTTTTCTCTTTTTTGCTGCTCCTGACTTTATTTTTTGTTCAATCTTCATCATTTTTTAGTGTTTAGGGATTTTTATAAAACAAATAAAATCATAGAAAAAAAACAAGCATAATATGCAAAGGTCAAGGGCATATACAATTATTATTATTTATATCGGCATAAAATAAATCCAAATTTTAAAAATATTTTATAGAAAGTATTTTGAACAAAGGTTTTAGTTTGTGAGGAGATCTTCTCCTTTTAAGTAGTTTTTTGGGAAGGGCCGGACTTCCTTTGTTCAAATGACAACAGTCCCAAAATTTGAACCTCTTATCAAAACAAATTTTATATCCTTTTGTTTTTTCTTTTTTGCTGCTCCTGACTTTATTTTTTGTTCAACTTCATCATTTATTTCACTGTTTATGCATTTTTATAAACAAATAAAACATTAGAAAAAAAAAACAAGCATAATATGCAAAGGTCAAGGTCAATACCAATTTTATTATTTTTATCGGCATAAAATTTGCTCCAAATCTAAAAATTTTTTATAGGAAAGTATAGGGAAACAAAAGTTTTTGTCGGTGAAGAGATCTTTCCATTGAGTGTTTTAGTTTTGAAGATGGTCTCATTTGATCAAATTACCACGTCAAAGTTTGATCCTTTTATCAAACAATTGTAAATCCATATGTTGCTTCTTTTTTGCAGCTCCGACTTTATTTTTGTTAATCTTCATTCTTTTTTTCGGGGGTTTAGTTTTTAATAATAAAATAAATCATAGTAAATAACGAGGGAAAATAGGAAAAGGTTTAAGGTCAAAATTTCCCGATTATTTTTATCGGCACAAAATAGTTTCTCAATCTAAAAATATTTTTTAGAAGTATATGAACAAAAGTTTTAGTTCTTAAAGGGGGGGATCGTTCTAATGATGTTTGTTTTTAAAGATCGATTTTAATTTGATCAATTAACAAAAATATTCGAATAAAGTTAATATCAATCAATTATGTTGCATTTGGAAACCAGTACTCTTATTTAGTCCAAGTTAAAGCGAAAACCAAGAGGGCCGCTTTGCGGTTTTTGTTTTTTTATTATTTTTCTAACCCCTTTTTTGTGAACGGCATATCACCTTGATAGAAAAAGGCCACAATTATGAAATTTTTACCACTTCCTTATATTTATTTTAATTGATCAAAAGGTGAGAAAATTTTCTTTTTTTGCCCTTATTTTTGCCGCTAGGGGGCCCCTATGAAAAAAATCAAAAAAATGCTAAAAAAACTCTGTATTTTGGGTCCGATTCAGATGTGGTTTTTTGCATTGTGTTTTTGGGTCAAAAGCCAAATTTCAAATATGTTAGGTTTCAAAAATCTGCGTATTTTAAAAACTTTTTGACTAGGGAAGGTTGAAAGTTCGAACCTCGCAAAAAACAGTGAAAATGGGGAGGTCTACAAAAAAAGTGCCCATTTTTTTTGGGAAATTTGGATAAAGAATTTTGTTTGTTGCATATGATTCGCAAGACATATAGCACAAATAATGGGGGTGGCGGAATTCGGGAAAATGCAGGGTTTGTCCACAGTACGCGGCTCAAACTTAACCAATATTTTCGAAAATCAAAAATTTTCAAGCATGACTGTTAAGATTTTTTTCAGCTCCTGACTTTATTTTTAGTTCAAATTTCTATGAAATTTTCAAAATTTAATGTAAAACATGTTCTTAAGTGTCCATAATATTTAAATCGTAAAAATGTATTGTAAAGGTCAAGGTAAAATTAGGATATTGTATATCAATTCGGCTTGAATTGCTCAAAATCAAAAACAATTCATAAAACAATATATGAACAAAAAATTTGTTTTAGAAAAGGGTTTTTTCTAAAGATTTTTTAGATTTTGAAGATCGGACTTGATTCGGTTTTATTTTACGGCAGTCTGGAAGTTTGATCCTTTTTAAAAAAATCCTAGAGGGCTAATTACACTTTTTTTTGGGATCTGAAATTTAATTGCGTTTTTTGCATTTTTGTTCCTTGTTGATAGCCTAATAAATTGAAAGTTTCAACGTTAATGTGTCTGAAAATGTTTCAGTTAATAAACGGAAGGTTGAAAGTTTTGACCTCGCAAAAACTGTGCAAATTGTGTAGGTCTACGATTAAAAATCCATTTTTGTTAGAGATTCAGATAGAATAATCTCTTTGCTGCAAATGTTTGCAAGAATATACACACAAATATACGTGACGAATTTTTTAAAATAATGCATTTGGGTTTTTCCTCTAGAAACGGTTCAAACTTCAAAATAAATTTTAGGAAAAATCAAAATTTTAAAAAACATGGGTTTTTTTTCGCTTTCCCGACTGTATTTTTTTAGGTCATTTACATGATATTTTCACAATTTTTGTTTTTTATGTCCCGAAAGGGCCCCTCCCACAATTAAAAAAATTTAAAATTAAATGAAAGGTCAAGGTCTGTTACGGATTATTTTGTTTTTTTTCGACCCCAAATAAATCAAAATTTTAAAAAAAATTTTATTGTGAGTATATGAACAAAAGTTTTAGTTCTTTTAAAAGGCTCTTTCCAGTGATGTTAAGCTTTTGGGGTCGGACTTAATTTGGGGCATTTTACGGCAGTCCAAAGTTTTGATCCTTATTTGGAATAATTGTATAAGTTTTTTATGCTTCAAATTGTAATAATAAAGGATAGAATGGTTGACTAGTGCAACTTGTAATTGATTTTTAACCATTTGCTGCATTGCTAGGTACCATATAAAATATTTACTAAATTTTGATTCTCATTTTTCCGTAGGCGTTGCTTGAAATCACTCTTTATAACTAAAAAAATTGAAGTCTGATTTTTTTTTGGGTTTTTTTTTGCATTCTGTTTCCTTTTGGGGACTAAATTTAAAAAACTTAAACATTAATTTTGATATTCATGAAATTTTGTATTTTAATGTTTCATTAGTTCGTAATAAAGTTGAGAGAATGCAAATTTACTTTTGTCCTTTTATACTTTGTTTGTCATTTCCATTTTTGTTTTTCGATACATTGTGTTTGTCGCCATCTTTTAGAACAACATATAAAGTTGCGGGTACCGAAGTCCGTAAAAAGTTTTCAGTTTGCGATACAAAACGACGGGTTTTTAAACTTTGAACTGAAGGGAAATTGCTTCTGTAAAAACGAGATATCGCAACTCATAAATGACGGTTTATACTCAAAAATTTTAAAATTGGGGTAAAAAGTTTTTTAAAAACATTGCGACAAAGTGTTTGAAGATGGGCGTTAACATTAAAAACAAGCCATTGAAAAAAGAAAATTTTTCGAATATGCGACTCGGAACTGAAGGGGAATTGTTTTGCGAAAAAGATGATAATCGCGATTGCGATTTGTTTATTATTTTTTTTCTATTTTTTTTGTGAACGGCATATCCCATGATAGAAAAAGTCACTTTTCTGTTTTTTTTACCAGTTTTGTCTAAGATTTGAATTTGATCAAAAGTTGAGAAAATTTCATTTTTGTCTTAGTTTTGCCGCTGGGTTGGCGTTTTGTAAAAAATAAGGGCTAATAATCTGTTATTTGGTCCGATTCAATTGGGGTTTTTTTGGGCATTGTGTCCTTGTCAGAACTTAATAAATATGAACTTTTAAATTATTTGCGTATATAAACTTTCGTGCTCAGGAGGTTGAAAGTTCGAATCTCGAAAAAAGTTTTGAATTAAGGTGGGTTAGGGAAAAAAAGCCCCATTTTTTCAGAGAGGGAAGATAGGAGTTTTTTGTTTGTTGATTTTGATCGCAAGACATATAGGGCAAAAATATATGGTTTGGCGTTTGTGAGAAATGCATGTTTTCCACAGTATGCGGTAAAAATTTCCCAAATATTTTCGAAAATTCACCATTTTAAAAGCAGACTTTTAAGGTTATTTCAGCCCTGCTTATTTTTTATTCAATCTTCATCATTTTTTCACTTTTAATGAAATTTTATTAAAACAAATAAAATCAAGAAAAAAAATCCCCTTTAATATGCAGGTCAAGGTCATATACATTATTATTATATTTCGGATAAAATAGTCCAATTAAATATTTTATGGAAATATTGAACAAATTTTTTAGTTATTAAGAGATCTTCCATTGGTGTTTGATTTTGAAGTTTTTGGGGACTTCATGTCAAATGCCACAGTCCAAATTTTTGATCCTCTTATAAAAACAATTGTATATCCATATGTTTCCCCTTTTTTGCTGCCCCTGACTTTATTTTTTTTTCCCATCTTCATCATTATTTCACTGTTTTGATTTTTATAAAACAAATAAAATCATAGAAAAAAATCAAGTTATTGAAAAAGGTTTCCCAAGGCATATCCCAATAATTATATTTTTATCGGCATAAAAGCTCCAAATCAAATAATTTTTTTATCGAAAGTATATGAACAAAGTTTTAGTCTGTGAAGAGTTTCCATTGGTTTTTTGTTTTTGAAGATGGGAAACTTGATTTGGTATTTTACGGCAATCCAATTTTAGGGGGGCGATCCTTTTTAAAACCCAATTTGGGTTAAATAAGTTTTTATGCTTCAAAATTTTGATATATAAGGATTGATTTTTGGGCTAGTTTCTTGATTGAACCCCTTTGCGCTTGCTAGGCCTAAAAGGAAAATTTTAATCAGGGTTTTTTTTTCTTTTGCGTTGGGAGCGGGTTAGCTTGAAATCACTATTAATAAATTTAAAAAAAAAGGGAAGTCTGATTTTATGCGATTTTTTTTGCATTTGTTCTTCCGGTGACATCAATTTGAAATGACACAAAAAAGATAATGGATATTTATAAAAATGATGTAATTCAATGCAAAGTTGTTGTTAAAATGTTGAGTGATTTTGCAATGTCGTGTTTTTTTTTATACTGTTGTTTTTCGTTGCAATTTTGTTTATGATACAATTTTTATTTGTCTCCATCATAAAGCTAAAAAACATATAACATTGCAGTTCTCGAAGTCCGTAAAAAATGTTTTCAAATTTACGACTACATAAAGACAGGTAATACTCAAAAGTATTTTCTTGGTAAAAAGTCTGATTATACATTGCGACCAAAATGTTTGGAAAAGATTTACTGTTAACAGTAAATTTAACCGCCCCTTGAACGAAGAAATATGTTTCGTTCTGGATTCTGAAGTGATGAAATTTGTTTATGAAAACTGGGTGAATCGCGATTTTAATTTAAAAGAGGTAATACTTTAAAAATACCCCTTTGGGTAAAAGTTGCTTAAACATTGCGACAGGGAAAAGTTTCAAAATCACTGTTAACGTACAACAAGCCATTTTACGAAGAAATATGTTTTTTTTAAACTTGGACTCATTTAAAATGAATGGAATTGCCCTTTTATGAAAAATGATGATATCGGTTTTCCCCTAACTGACAGGTAATACTCAAAAAAACTTCTTTTGGGTAAAAAGTCTTCTTAAACATTGCGAAAAGTCTTTGAAAGGGTCGCTGTTTACATTATAAACAAGCCCTTGAAAGGAAGAAATTTTTTTCGAATCATGCGACTCGTGAAAATTATTTGGGAAATTGGGTTTTGCGAAAAACGATGATATCGCGATTGCGATTCTAGTTAGGTTTTGCATCCCTTTTTCGAAAAAAATATTGTTCTTCTTTGTTTTATTTTTTTTTTTTTTTTTTTTTTATTATTATTTTTTCCGTTTTTTTTTGTGAACGGCATTTCAACAAGATGGAAACAGTCACGTTTGTTTGTGTAGAGATCTTTCCTTTTGGGGTTTAGGTTTTGAAAATCGGACTTCATATTTGATCAAATGACCACAGTCCAAATTTTTATCTCCTTATAAAACAATGAATATCACATGTTTCCTCTTTTTTGTCTCCTGACTTTTTTTTTTTTTTCAATTTCATCATTATTTCAAAGTTTATGCATTTTATAAAAAATTAAAAACATAGAAAAAAAAAAGCATAATACAAAGGTCAAGGTCATTTTACCAATTTTATTATTATTTTTAAACGGCCAAAAAAGAAATTTTAGATCTTAAAGAGCTTCTTTCCAGGATGTTTAGTTTTCTGAAGATCGGACTTGATTGATATTTGGTCATATTACGGCCAGTCAAAGTTTGATCCTTTTTTGGAATAATTGTAAATCAGTTTTTATGCTTCATAATTGTGATATTTCTGATTTAGAATGTTCGACTAGTGCGACTTGCGGTACTGATTGAAACTATTTGCTGCCATTTGTAGGTACCTAATGGGTAAAATTTTAAACAATTTTGTTTCTCATTTTGCCGCTAGGGGGCGCTTAGCTTGAAAGCACTCTTCTACTTATAAACTCCAAAAAGTTTAAGCCTGATCCAAATTAGGTTTATAGCATTATGTTTCGTGATGTTTAGCCTAATAAAATTGATAGTTTCTAGTATGGCTGGCTGAAACTTTTTGAGCTAGCAACGGAAGGTTATGAGAAGTTAGAAAACCTCGCAAAAAACTGTGCAGATTTAGGGTATGTGTACGAAAAACCTAGCCGTTTTTTGTTAGACATCAGATTAGAAGAATTTGTTTGCTGCAAATGATTTGCAAGACATATACGCACATAAATATATGGGTAGCGAATTTCATTAATGCTTGGTTGTCTCTAGAACGGCTCATACTTCACTAAATTTTAGGAAAATATTAAAATTTCGAAAAGATGTTTTTTGTCGCCCTGACTTTATTTTTTAGTTCTCATTCTTCATGATATTTTCACAAGTTATGTATTGTTATGTTACTCCAGGGCTCACAATTAGAAAGTTAAAATGAACTTTCAAAGGTCAAGGTCATATTTACGATAATGTGTTTTTATTTCGGCTCCAAAGAGCTCCAAAACAAAAAATTTTTTATTGAAAGTATAAAAGAAATGTTTTAGGTTCTTGAATAGCCCTTTCCAGTGATGTTTAGTTTTTGAAGCTCGACTTGATTGGTCATTTTACGCAGTCCAAAGTTTTGATCCTATTTAGGAACAATTTAAATCAGTTTTTATGCTTCAAATTTGTTGATTTATAAGGAATAGAATGTTCGACTAGTGCGACGTGTATGCTTCATTGAACATTTGCTGCATTTGCTTGTAACTAATAGTAAAATGTATCAATTTTGTTTCCATTTTGATGCTAGGGGGCGCTTGGCTTGAATCACCTTTATTTACTAAAATAATTAAAGTCTGATTTTTTTATGCTATTTTGCATTCTGTTCCTTGGTGACATCTATTTGAAACAAATCTAAAATATTTATGCGATATTTATGAAATATGATAGGTAATTTCAATGCAACATTAGTTCGTTAAATGTTAAGTGGCATATCGCATTGTTCGGCGTGTCATTTTATACAGTTTGTGTGTCTGTTTGCAATTTTTGTTTATCGAGTACAATTGTTGTATGTTCACCCTCATAAAGCAACACACACAATTACTGTTGCAGTACCCGAACTGTCTGTAAAAATAAAGTTTTCAAGTTAGCGAACTACATAACAGACAGGTAATACTTAAAAGTATTCTTCTTGGTAAAAAAGTTCTGCTTAAACTTTGCAACAAAGTATGTTTGAATGATCACTGTATTCATCAGTATTCAAAAAAGCCATTGAACGAAGAAATATGTTTTTGTAACATGTAATCGTGCACTGACTGAAATTGCTTTTGCGAAAAACCGATGATATGCAATAGCGATTTAGTTATTCTTTGCCACTTTTTTTGTGGCCGCTGTTGCGGACATGATATAGAGTGTGCTACAAATATGAAAATTTCATGATACTACACATGTATCTGAAGTTGTGCACCACTACAGTTTGTTTTTTCATTTTAGTACTAAATGCTTTTGCCGCTAGGTGGCGTTTAGCATCAAAACATATAATTGCCGATAACTCTGTAATTTGACATTTTATTTGTATGCAGTTAGTTTTTTGCATTCTGTTCTCTGTCAACTGCGCGTTAAAATATGATGAGTGGCAATAATCCATTTCTTTGATACTTTTGAGCTAGAGCGGTGAATGTTTGAATCTTTTGAAAAAATAAGGCAATTAGGGTGTGTCCACGAAAATCATGCCCATTCTTTGTTTGAGATTAGATACGTCATTCGTTCTTTTTGAAATTGATTCGAAAGATCTTGCGCACAAAATATATGAGGGGTGGCGATTGCAGAAAATGCATAAAATGCTTTCAATAAGCGGTCAAAGTCGCACTAAAATATGGAGGAAATCAAATTTTTCGAGGATGGCATTTTTAGTTATTTTTTGCGTGGATTCTGTCATTATTTTGATGCAATCTTTATGAAAATTTTCACTGATTGTTTTGTTTGTTGTTTCCAGGGTCTTCACAGTTTCAAATTTTCAAAAATGGCAAAGGTCTAAGGTATTTTATGATTATGGGTTTTTTCTTTGACCTTTTTAAATATCTCAAGATCTTAAAATATTTATCGAAAGAATATGGGTAAAATCAAAAGCCTCTAAAAAGTACTTTTTGAAGCATTTTAGTTTTTTCAGATCGGGATTGAATTGGTTGTTTGGTGGCAGTATGAAGTTTGGTTTTTTCAAAAAACAACTTTGAATTGATTTTAAAGCCTTTAAAGTTTATAATGTGTGATATATTTTGTCATCATTGGAAAAAAAATAAAGTCTTACTCGGTCAACAAAAAAGAATTTTGAAAATCTGTAGAATTGATGATTTATAGAGAATTTTCAATTACATGACTCAGAATAAAAACAGAGAAAATTTTGACAGAAGTTACCTTATGTTCTATAATAGATGCATGCTCTGCTAGCTGGCTGGCACCAGGTCAATGTACATGATGTGTAACTATGAGAGCAAGTGTGTAAACACTGGTCTGAATGACATGTGTAAAAAGCGCTCAAATGAATCATGGGTAAGAGAGAAGAGAGAGGGAGAGAGAGAGGGGGATGAATTGTGTCTTTATTTACGTGTATTATTATTCTCCCAACATCATATTGAATTGGATAGCAAAAAACTAAGTAACATGTACAAAACATCCACCTTTTAAACAAGTTTTAGCTTACAAAAGTTCCTTCTAGTGCATTACTGAACTTTGAGGCATAGAGTGGAAAGCTATATATGTTTAACAAATGGCTTGTAACGTTACCAAAATTTTTGGATAACATAAATAAATTGTAAATCATTTATACTACTGAAAACTAATGTTTCTTAAATAATAAGCAGGATTCCCAACCGTCTCACTGATTTTTAACTGTTTAGTATAAAAAAGTGGGGACACTTGGAAGGACATTTTAGAGGCACAGTGATTGATCAACATTAATCATCGTATCTTTGGTGCCCACACTTAGATATATTGGGATCATTGGCCCAAATATATGGAATGTTAAAGGCATCTCAAAACCTTAGATAAGGGACCCCCACCCCCCCATTTATTCAATTCAATTCAATAGTTTATTTCAAGATTTACATAGTAAGTAATAATTGGACAATAGCTATAGTAACAAAATATACTGGTTATGGCGGTTGTTTTCAATTAATGTATGGTATTGAGTATATAATTTATATCCTCAAGCAAACAATTCACCACCCGCCGTGTGTGGCATCTGTTTTGATTAGGCTAGGCTGCCACAGTCTGTCACAGTATTGTTCAAGAGTGCATATGTTGCTACTTGGGGTTGTATGTAGTCATTCACAGTTTGTAAAAAGTTGTTGAACATAACAAATACCAGAAATGATCTAAATGTTCTCTTTTATTCTTTTTTTCTTTTATTCGAGCAAATTTAAATCTTCTTTTTCTTTCTTTCTTTCTCTGTTGATTTTATTTTGTCTACTTTATTTGTTCTTGCTTTCTTCATTTTTTCATTTATTTTTGTTCTTTCTTTCTTATTTTATTTATGTTGTTAAATTATCATAAAAAGGGGAATTAATTTTTAAATTAGTTATGTATCACTCCATTACTTTCTTCTCTAATTTCTTTCCCTCTACACATGTTTTGTATTCGGAATCAACACAAAATTTTTTTACTTGTTTATTCAATAAGAAGAAAGTATGTTGAATAACATGTAACAAAATGTCTCTAGCAAAGCAAATAAAAAACAAAAAGATCTTGCATTGTCAGAATTATGTCCTTAAGGCTCATTTTAATTTATACATAATGCTGTATTCTATACTTTTCAATATCAAAACTTTATTCTGAATTAAATGCCGTATGATCCTATTTCATGCAGTTACAAAATTGTCTCCCAAGTAATAAAATGTAATAAAGATAATTATGTTAAGGATCCATAAACTAAACAACCCACATATTATCACTTTCATTCATTATATGTTGGGGCTCTCCGTGGCCGAGACCGGGTTAAGTCGCGTGGGACTTTAACATCACTCGCCCCTCACCGCGTGGGTTTGAATTCCCGGCAGGGTCATTCGGATTTTCATGTGAGGATGCATTCCAGCTGGCTTGCAGGTTAGGTCGGTGGTTCTACCCGGATGTCTCGTTGCATTGTGTCCTTCCTCCACCTGTTAATTAGCTGGATGTCGGCTTTATGACTGAAATACTGTCGAAAGCGACGGATAAATCAAATAGTCAAGTATTATATGTTTTATTGCTTTGTGTAAACTAGCCTACTATCTCACTTCATTGTAGCAGATATTTAGTATGGCATCAACCCATAGAGGTTTTACCGTAAAACATATAGGGTTACTATATTGGCTAAAGATCCATGCAGTGATGAACAGCAATTTTGGGGGGCTGATCACAAGGGGGGCCCGGGGCCCGTGGGCTCACTTCCTTTTGAGTTTCCCTTTTAAATTTTGGCCCCAAAAAAAAAGCTTTTGCTTTTTTTTGTTTTTCGGGGGTTTTAAATTGGCTGGGTCGGGTTTTTTTTTTTTAAAATTTTTATCATCCAGAAAAAACCCCTTTCATTTGCAGTATGAAATTTTAGTTTTTTTTTTTTCTAATTTTTTTTTAAGGGGGGGAAATTCCATAAAAACCCCTTTTTGGTTTAAATTAAAAAATTTGGAAAACCATGATTTTTTGAGGGGGGGATTTTTTAACAAAAAAATTTTGGGGGCCGTTTTTAAAGCCCATTTTTTTTTTTGATGGAAAAAAATTATTTTCGAGGGGACTTGGGTAAAAATTTTTTGGAAAAAGGTTGAATGTTCGAAAATTGGAAAAAATTTTGGAAAATGGGGGGAGGTCACAAAAAAAACCCACCCATTTTGTTAGAGACAATTGAAGAATTCTGTTTGTGAAAAATTTGCAAGACATATTTCCCCAAAAAAATATGGGGGGGTGAATTTAAAAATGCGGGGTTTGCCCCCTGAAAAGGGAAACTTCACAAAAAAATTTGGAAAAAAAAAATTTCCCAAAAAAATTTTTTGTCCCCCGGGCTTTATTTTTTGGGTTTTTTTTCTTCATGAAATTTTTCCCCAAAATTTTGTATTGTTATGTTTGGGGAAAGGGGGTCACAAATTTAAAAAAAAAAAAAAAATTAAAAAGGGGGCAAGGGCTTTTACGTTATTGTTTTTTTTTCGGCCCAAATAGCTCCAAAACTAAAAATATTTCATAAGAGTAATCGCAAAAGTTTTATTTCCCTCAAGAGCCCTTTCCATTGATGGTTAGTTTTTGAAGATCGGACTTGTTTTTGGTAAATTTTACGGAAAGCCCAAAGTTTGACCCTTTTTTGGAAAAATTTTGAAATCAGGTTTTTTTTTTGCTTCAAATTCATACATAAAATAAAAATTTTGACTTTGCGACTAGTAAATTTGTTTAAACTTTTTGCTGTTTGTATTTCCCAAACAGTAAAATTTTAATAAATTTTTTCTTTTTTCTTTTTGCCGCTAGGGGGCGCTTTCTTAAAATCATTCTTTTGCTTATCCCAAAAAAATTAAAGCCCATTCGAATGCGTTTTTTTGCATTTGTTCCCTGTTGATACCCTCAAACATATGATAGGATTGAGGGTCCGGGTGCCTGAAAGTTTTTGAGTAGGGAAGGGTTGAAAGTTAACCTTGCAAAAAAAACCAGAAACAAAACAAACTGTGAAAATGGGTGGGCTACGAAAACCTACCCGTTTTATTTAAGGACAAACAAAAAATTTCCCTGTCCCCGGCAACCATTAAAAGACTTTTAACACACAAATATAGGGGTGCGAATTAAGGAAATGCGTTTTTTGCCCCTTTAGAAACGGCAAACTTCACTAAATTTTAGAAAAATTAAAATTTCAAAAAAAATTTTTTTTTGTCGCCCCGACTTTATTTTTGGTTCTTCTTCTGAAATTTTCACAATTATGTTTGTTATGTTTGAAAGGGCCTCACAATTCAAAAAAAAAAAAAAAACTGAAAAGGAAAGGGTCATTTTTACATTTTTGTGTTTTTATTGGGGCCAAAAAATAGACCCAAAAAAACTAAAATATTTCATTAAGATTTAATGAAAAAAAGTTTTATTTCTTGGGACTCTTTCCAGTGTGTTCATTTTTTGAAGATCGGACTTTGATTTGGTTTTTATACGGCAGTCCAAAGTTTGACCCTTTTTTTGGAATAATTGAAATGGGTTTTTAGCTTCAAATTCTGATCGTAAAAATAAAAAGTTTGACTTGTGCGCCTATATACTTTATTGAACTATTTGCTGCTTTCTAGGACCTAACAGTAAATTCTTAATCAATTTTTTTTCTCATTTTGCCGATAGGGGGCGCTTTTTTGAAATCATTTTTTTGTTTATAACCAAAAAATTGAATCCGATTCGAATGCTTTTTTTTTTTTGCATTTGTTCCCTGTTGTAGCCTCATAAATATATAGGATTCGGGGTCCTATTGCTGAAAGTTTTTGGCTAGGAAGTTGAATGTTGAACCTCGCAAAAAAACAAAAAAAAAACGTGCAAATAGGGTAGGTCTACGAAAAACCTATCTTTTTTGTTAGGATCAGATAGAAAAATTTCCGTCCCCGGGAAACCCATTTGAAAGACGTATACACACAAAATATATGGGGTGACGTTTTTAAGGGAATGCGGGGTTTGCCCCTAGAAACGGCAAACTTCACTTAAAATTTAGGAAAAAAAAAAAATTCCCAAAAAAAATTTTTAGTCGCTCTGACTTTATTTTTTTTTAAAATTCGTCATAAAATTTTTTCCACGTTTTTTTGGTAAGTTTAAAAAAGGGGCCTCAAAATTTAAAAATTTTAAAAAAACTTTAAAAAGGGTTAAAATGTCTATTCGTAATTGTTTTTTTTATTCGGCAAAAAGTCTCAAATCTAAAAATATTTCATTGGGGAGTACATGAAAAAAGGGTTTTAGTTCTTGAGGAGCTCTTTCCAGTGATTTTGTTTTTGAAGATCGGACTTGATTTGTTCATTTTACGGCACCCCAAAGTTGATCCTTTTTTTTCGAATAATTGTTAATCAGTTTTATGCTTCAATTGTGTAAATAAGAAAAAGATTTTAACTAGTGCGACTTATTCTTTTTTTAAATATTTGCTGTTTTTGCAATTTTTTTTCTAATTTTCCCCAAGGGCTTTTGCTTAAAATCACCTTTTGCTTATAATCAAAATGTTAAAGTCTGATTGAAATGCGGTTTTCATTTTTTGTTCCTTGTTGACAGCACCACAGAATGTGTGGATTTAAGGGACAGGGTATGGGAAAATATTTGCGCAGAAGAGTTAAAAATTTTTCAACTTGAAAAAAAAAAAAAAAATGTGCAAATGAGGTAGGTCTTAAAAACCCTTTTTCGTTTTTGTTTCATATTGAAAATTGGCTGTGTTGAAAAAAATGTTCAATTGATAGGTTAAAAAGCGAAAACCGAGTCCGTTTGGGTTCTAGTTATTATTTTTTCAAACCTTTTTTTGGAACGGATATCCCCCAAGAAAAAAAAAGTCACTTTTCTGTTTTTTTTTTACCACTTTTGTCCTAAGAGTGAAATTGTTTAACGTTAGAAAATTTTTCTTTTTTGTTTTTTTTGCCGTAGTTGGCGTTTTGTAAAAATGATAAGGCTAAAAAACTCTGTTATTTGAGGTCATTAAAATGCGGTTTTTTGTATTGGTTCCTTTGTCAGAAACTTAAAAAAATAGAATTTTTCAATTTTTTGCGTTCTAAAACCTTTTCGTGCACAGGAGTTGAAAGTTCAAATTCAAAAAAACATGAAAAAAGGTGGGGCTACGAAAAAAAGCCCCCTTTTTTTTTCAGAATGAGATAGGGATTTTTTTTGGGGCTATATTTGCAAGACATAACCAAAAAAATTTTGGGTGTGGCGTTTTTCAGAAATGCAGGGTTTTTGTCAACAGTATCGGTCAAACTTTCCCAAATATTTTCAAAAAATCAACTTTTTAAAAGCATGATTTTTAGGGTTATTTGCAGCTCCTGACTTTAAATTTTTTATTCAATCTTCATCTTTTTTTCACTTTTAATGCATTTTTTTAAAACAAAAAAAAAAATAAAAAAAAAAATCACCCAAATACAAAGGTCAAGGTCATTCCAATTTATTATTTTTTTTATGGGCAAAAAATAGCTCCAAATTTTTAAATATTTTTTTATAGAAAGTTATGGACAAAAGTTTAATTTGTGGAGGTCTTTCCCATTGGTTTTAAATTTTGAAGATGGGATTATTTGACAAATGCCCACAGTGAAATTTTTTGACCCCTTTATAAAAACAATTTATATCCTATTTTCCCTCTTTTTTGCTGCCCCTGACTTTTTTTTTCGTTAAAATTTTTCATCATTATTTCACTGTTTATGCTTTTTATCAAACAAATAAAATCTTAAAAAAAATAAAGTAATAGCAAAGGGTCGGGTTTCCAAATTATTATTATTTTTATCGGCTAAAAAACCCCAAAATCTAAAAATATTTTAAGAAAGTATAGAACAAAAGTTTTAGTCTGTAAGAGGTCTTTCCATTGGTGTTAGATTTTAAAGATGGGACTTCTTTTGTAAAAATGACCCGTCCAAATTTTGATCCTTTTATCAAACAATTGTAAAACCAATTTTGCTTCTTTTTTGCAGCCCCTGACTTTTTTTTTTGTTAAATCTTCAAAATTTTTTTACTTTTTATTGCATTTAAAAAATACAAAAAACTCATAGTAATCGGAAAATATCAAAGGTCAGGTCTAATACCTTTTAATTGTTTTTTATCGGCACAAAAATTTTCAAATCTAGAAATATTTTAAAAAGGTTAAAAAAAAATTTTAGTTCGTGAAGAGATCGTTCTAATGATGTTTATTTTTGAAGATCGACTTCTTTGATAAATTTTTTAAAAAATATTAAATAAAGTTAATATCAAAATTATTTTGCGTGAAACCAGACCCTTACTAGTCAAATTAAAACGAAAACCAAACCCGCTTTGGGGTTCTAGTTTTTTTTTTATTTTCAAACCCCTTTTTTTGAACGGCATAGCTCGAGTGAGAAAAGCCACATCATAAACTTTTTCAGTAATAACCCTACTTGAAGAGACCCAAACGTGGAATAATTTTCATTTTTGTTTGATTTTCCCGCCAGGGGCGTTTTAATAAAATTTTAATAAGCAATATCTCCATTATTTGAGGTCCGATTCAAATGGGGGTTTTTGCAAAATTTTCCCTTTGTATTCCCCAATAAAATTAAAGGGTTTCCCAAAAAATTTGCAAAATAAAATTTTCGTGCAAAAGGAATTAAAAGTTCGAATCTCGAAAAAAATTTAAAATAAGGGTAGGTCTCCAAAAACGTGCCCATTTAATTCAAGATGAGATAGAAGAATTGTGTTTTTTTGCATATGTTTTGCAAGGCATTACGCACAAAATATATGGGTGGCGATTTTGGGGAAATCATGTTTGTCCACAGTACGCGGTCAAACAAAACCCAATATTTCGAAAAATCAACATTTTAAAAGCATATTTTAAGGTTATTTGCAGCTCCGACTTTTTTTTTTTGTTCAATCTTCATCATTTTTTCCTGAAATGCATTTTTTCAGACAAATAAAATCTAGAAAAAAAATCACATAATTGAAAAGGTCAAGGTCATAACCTTTTATTTTATTTAATGGAAAAAAATAGCCCCAAAAATCTAAAAAATATTTTAAAGAAAGTAATTGAAAAAAAGTTTGGGGTTGTGAGGAATCTTCCTAAAGTTTATTTTTAAAAGAGGGACTTCATTTGTAAAATGACCACAGTCCAAAGTTTGATTTTTTATAAAACAATTGTATATCCATATGTTCCCTTTTTTTTTGCTGCCCTGACTTTATTTTTCTTTCAATCTTCATCTTTAAATTTCACTGTTTATGCTTTTTATAAAAACAAATAAAATCAAGAAAAAAATTAAAGCATAATATGAAAAGGGTCAAGGTCATTTTCCCCAATTATTATTATTTTTATCGGCATAAAATAGCCCCAAAATCTAAAATATTTTATAAAAATATATGAACAAAATTTTTTTTAGCTGTGAAGGATCTTTCCATTGTGTTTTTTTTTAAAGTTTGACTTCTTTGATCAAATCCCTTAGCCAAAGTTTGTCCTTTTATCAAACAAGTAATCCGTATTTCCTTTTTTTTTGCAGCCCCTGACTTTTTTTTTTGTTCAATCTTATCATTTTTTCCTGTTATGCATTTAAAAAATACAAAAAAACTCATAGTAAAAAACGTGAAAATATGAAAAGGTAAAGGTAAAATACCGATTTTTTTATTTTTTATGGGCCCAAAATACTTCAAAATCAAAAAAATTTTTAAAGAAGGTATAGAACAAAGTTTGAGTTTTAAGAGATCTTTCCTTTGCTGTTTTTTTTGAAGATCGAACTTCATTTGATAAAATTACTACGTCGAAATTTGCCTTTTATAAAAACAATTGTAAACCAAGTTCTTTTTTTTTGAGCTCCTGATTTATTTTTGTTCAATCTTCATCATTTTTACTTTTTAGCTTTAAAATAATACAAATAAACCATAGTAAAAAACAGAAAATATGAAAAGGTCAAGGTCATAATACCGATTTTTTTTATCGGCACAAAATATTTCAAATCTAGAAATTTTTTTATAAAAATTATATAAACAAAAGTTCTTTTCGTAAAAGAGACTTCAAATGGTTTAGTTTTTGAAAATCGGATTTAAATTTGATAATTTAAAACAAAATTTCAAATAAATTTAATACAATCGATTATGTTGCAGTTAAAAAACCAGTACCTTACTAGTCAATTAAAAGCGAAAACCAAGACCCCCTTTGCGTTCAAGTTTTTTTTTTTATTTTTCTAACCCTTTTTTGGTGAACGGCATACTCCGGGGGGAAAAAAGCCACATCTAGGAAACTTTTATCAGTAAAACCAGCCCTTTGAAGATGACCTAACGTCGAGATTTTTTTCATTTTTTTTTTGTTTTTCCGCCAGGGGACGTTTTTAAAAAATGTTTAAAAAGCAATATCCAATTTTTTTGGGGTTTCGATTCAAATGGTTTTTGCAAATGTTCGTTGAATAGCCCAAAAAATTATGGGTTTTAAAAAAAATTTGCGTATAAAAAAACTTTCGTGCTGGGGTTGTTGTTCGAATCTCGCAAAAAACTGTGAATAAGGGTGGTCTACCAAAAAACCTATCCTTTTTATTCAGAGATGAATAGGAGAATTTTGTTTGTTGCATAGATTCGCAAGACTTTACGCACAAAAAATATGGGGTGGCAAAATTCGGAAAGCATGGTTGTCCACATTGCGGTCAAACTTAACCAATTTTTTCAAAAAAATAACTTTTTTTAAAAGCATGACTTTTAGGTTTTTGCGCCCTGATTTTTATTTTTTGTTCAATCTTCATCATTTTGCCTGTTTTAATTTTTATAAAACAAATAAAACGTAAAAAAACAGCGAAGATAGCAAAGGTCAAGGTCATATACCAATTTTTGTTAATTTTTTGGGCATAAAAATACTCCAAATCTAAAAATATTTATGAAAGTATATAAAAAATTTTTAGTCTGTGAAGAGATCTTCCATTTTTTTTTTTTGAGATAGGACTTCTTTTGCAAATGACCGCGTCCAAAATTGATCCTCTTATAAAACAATTGTATATCCATATGTTTCCTTTTTTTTCGCCCTACTTTATTTTTTGTTCAACTTCTTCATTATTTCACTGTTAGCTTTTTTATAAACAAATAAAATCATAAAAAAAAAATCCCCCAAATATAAAGGTAAGATCTTTAAAAAAATTATTATATTTTATCGGCATAAAATAGTCCAAATCAAAAAAATTTTTTATAGAAAGTATATGAACAAAATTTTAGTCTGTGAAGAGTTTTTTTCCCATTGGTGTTTATTTTTTAAAAAGGGGGACTTCATTTGATAAAATTACTTCGCCCAAAGTTTGATCCTTTTTTAAAAAATTTTGTAAATCCGTATGTTTCCTCTTTTTTGCTGCTTCTGCCTTTTTTTTGTCCAATCTTCACTGTTTTCACTGTTTATCTTTTAAAAATAATACAAAAAAAATGATGTAGATAACGAAAAAAATTCACGGCAGGTCATAATCCGATTATTGTTATTTTTACGCAAAAATAGCTTAAAAAATCAAAAAATATTTACACATTTTAATGAATAAAAGTTTTTTTTGTGAAAATCTTCCTTGGTTTATTTTTTTAAGATGGGACTTAATTGATAAAATTATTTCGTAAAATTTTTCCCTTTTACAAACAATTGAAAAACCCGTATTTTCCTCTTTTTTCAGCTCCTTCCTTTTTTTTTGTTCAATCTTCATCATGTTTTCACTGTTTATCATTTAATGATACAAAAAAACTCATATAAATAACGATGAAAATATGCAAAGGTAAAGGCTAATACCGATTATTTTTTTTTTTATGGCACCAATAGCTTCAAATCTGAAATATTTATAGAAAGTGTATAACAAAAGTTTTAGTTCGTGAAGAATCTTTCTAATGATTTTTAGTTTTTGAAGATCGACTTATTTGATCAATTTACAAAAATATTCGAAAAAGTTAATATCAATCAATTGTCGCATTTGAAACCAGTACTCTTACATCAAGTTAAAGCAAAAACCCAAGATAAATGAACAATGCCCCGAAAGGGGTTTAAAATGCTGTCAATGGGGGAATATGCAATTTATGGCGGTCATTTTGGGGGATTGATAAAGGTATATGGACCTAAACAAAGCTGAGGTAAAACCTTACTTTAAACATACTCGATGTGGGTTTTTAAACGAAAAAAAATATATCTCATAAGCCTTTAGTGCATGTTGAAACAAATCTTTTTGAACCGTTGTAACTGCACAGGTATGCAAAAGAATGATTTTGCCTTAACAGAGTCTATCAATATTTTGCGGATGCCAAGTTTTGTTTCTTGATACTTGGACCCGGCAAAAAAAATGGCGGAATGGCGGAAGATAAAGGCCAAAAAAAATGGTTTCCTTTTCATTTCTTAAAAAAATCGGTGGGAAATTAAACAAAAGCATTAATAAACATTTATTTTCTTTGAAATTTAAAATGTTGGGATTTCTTCCTAACCGACAGTTTTTAATATTTAAATATGTTTGACCTCATAATTTTTCCTTCAGAGTAAAAAATCATGACTGGTTTTAAATTTTAGTTTTTTAAAGCCTGCTTCGAGCACACCTTCGCACTATAAAAGGGGCAAAACAATCACCCAAACTCAAAATAAATCTTTCACATTTTTTTAATTGTGACAATTTTTTGTGTCGCTACATTTGGTAATGAAAATTTCTTACAATAGGGGTAAATGGGTTGGGTGCGAATGTGGTAGTATAGGTACACATGACCATTTTTGACACACAGAAAAGCTTCGTATGGAACAGTATTTTTCCCTACACTCTACGCATTTTTTCTGCAAACAGCCTCTGTGATAACAAGGACAGAACGGGAAGAATAAACATTGTATGGATTATTGTTGTTGTTAAAAAATTTAAAAAAAAAAATGCACTTAAATTTGGGATTTGGGTGAAAAAAGTTCAACCTTTTTGTAAATTAATTTGAAAAGAACTTTTTTAAATAAATTTTTGTTTTGAAAAACCCCTACCAACTCGAACGTTCTAAAGGATTGCTTTTGAAAAGTTAAAGGCAATAAACTAGGCTTCCACGCAACATTTAAAATTTTAATTTGTTGTTTTTTTTTTCCATGTTAAAACGGGCTTTTTTCCGAAAAATATAATAAGGGAGAAGTATTTTAGTAAAACGTGTTGAAGATTGATTATTACAGATGACGCCACTTTTAAAAAACATTTCCTAAAAAGGGTTTTCCATACCCCCTGAAACATTCGGGTAACGAGAGGGAAGCGCTTGTACTGAAAGTAAAATTTTTTCCCTTTATATTTCCTAATATACATATAATAATTAATAAAACGGACATTGCCAATTGTTTCATACTTAGTTACTTCCCTATCAGGGGGTGAATTACTAAACGCTTGATTCTGTCTCTTTCAACAAATTGGTTCCCCCTTTTGGGTTTCCCCGATTTGTTTTATAAAACGCAGTTGAGTCGAATTGAATAGTCTAGTTAAATATCAAATGTTTCAGAAGCCTTATTTTTAACAACTTTTAGCCTACCAAAAGTTCCTTCCAGTGCATTTCTTTACTTCGAGCATAGAGGAAAGCTGATTCAGGTTAAGCTAAAGGGTCGTGCGTTTCCTATTTTCTGGTGAAAATCCCTCTTAAAAAGTTCATATTTTTCATGGGGAAAAAAATTATTCTAATTTCCCCCCAAAACACAAATTTACATGTATAGCACACTTCTCATCATCCACATATTTTCTGCATTTTTTAAAAATTAATCTTTAAATTTTTTTTAAATTTCGAGACCAGGGCCCTCTTTTTGTTGAATTTTTGGGGCCGATTATGGGGCCCTTTTTCTGTGTGACGTCAGTTTCCACTCCGCTAATGACCTTCGGATTATTTTTCCCCTTTATAAAAAATCCCCCATGGAACAAATAATTAATACCACGAAGCTACATTAACATTTATTTAAGATAAAAAAAGTTTATTTGGGAAAGTTTAGTGACGGTTTAAACAATAATCAATCTACATGTATTTTTAAAAAAAAAATTAGATGTCCAAGGGCAGTCTTATAGTTAATATTCACAGATTATCAGTCCGTTTTTAGTATGAAAAGACCCATAAAACCCTCAAATGAACAAAACATTTTAACCCAAAACCCTGCCATAAAAGATACCTAGTGACAAAAATGGGGGAAACCCATCGCAACCTAATATCACACTCCTGTATGCTAACTTGAAATTTAAAGGGCATGACCCCAAGGGGTTTTTACGAAACACATGAATGTCATAAAGAAAGAAATTATGAAAGAAGGGGTTTTGCCCCAATTTCAGCGTACCCCCGAAAAAAATTTTTGGTGTTTTGATGGTTTCTTGCTCTTGAAAAGGCGTGGGCTAACAAAAAATTGACGTCATCAAAAAACTTAAAAGGGCCCATAAAAAAGGCGGATCGGGTATTAATAACTTCACGCTATCCCCGTTCACGTAAAATTAAAGACACATAGTACTGAGCGGGCAAAAATATTCCTTTTTAGACTTAATCCCGGGAAGAGAGAAACACTTAATAGGGTTCGACAGGGCAAGATATCCACAAAACTTATATATCGTGACAGATCAAATTTTATATATTATTAATGAAGGAAAACACGCCGATATTATGTGAGACAAATAAGTTCCTATTTATTAAGAAGATAAAGTAAGGGAAAAAAAATAAGATTCAAAATTATTGAATAAAGGAAATATTTTGATAATGCTTTCTAAATATTTCTTAAATGATAAAATAAAAGAATAAAAAAATTTAAAGCTTTTTTTTGAACAACGTGTAAAATTTACAATAAAATGATTTCGTATTTTAAACTAACCTTTTTTTAAGCATCATTTTCAATTTCTTTTATTAATTTATTTTTTAAAAATCTTTCAAATAAACAAACGGGAAAGCCGCTTCTTGTACTTAAACGGACGACTTCTAGTTTCAAAATTTGCAAAATTTTTGGAGTACACGAGTTTTTCAAGTTCCCCCGCGTGCAAACTCCCCGCACCGGTTAGTTTAACCCCTGCCACCACCAATACGTGATGTAGTTTAAACCCTGTGACCAACATTTATAATTTTTTAAATTAATGTTATAGATTTTTTTTTACGTTTTTCCCAAATCTGAATGTTATTTTCTGAAATTAACGAAAAAATAATAGATAATTTTAAAACTGTAATAAGGATAAAGTAAATCAGGCCATATCACCAAAATTTCTTTTGGTGGGAGTGGGTTTTGACAACGTAAGGGAGGGAACACCGCGGCGGAGTTTTCCTGCGTTATAGTTGCATCCCCTCTGCATTATGCCAATATAAACACGTGAGTTGTCGTTGTCTGACACCCCTTGGGTTCATTGTCCACTTGCTCCCGCACACTACATCCTGTCTAGCCCAAGTTGATGCGAGTGGTCGGTTCTACTGTGCCAC
Organism: Solen grandis; assembly: GCA_021229015.1. Classification (NCBI taxonomy): domain Eukaryota; kingdom Metazoa; phylum Mollusca; class Bivalvia; order Adapedonta; family Solenidae; genus Solen; species Solen grandis. The sequence goes on from CM037785.1 coordinate 694,161, forward strand.
AAATGTGGTGAAACCTTTGGTTTTTTGCGCATTTGCCGTCTTATCTGAAGAACGAAATCAGGCCTTGCTAATTGCATATTTTCCACAACAATTTTAACTGTAAACCCCTCCGCGTTTAGTGCAGATCCCTGAAAGGATTCTGCACTAACAAATACGAGTGGAATGTGTTACACAGACGTTTAAATCATAACCGTAGCCGCTTTTAGTGTGTTATTGTTTGTTAACATGTTTCTTTTGCCATTATTTTGCATTGGAAGCATCAATTTTAAGCGTGAAAAAAATATCCGTGACATTTCTTAACCAGAACAGCAACCCATCTTACGTATATGAAGATCTACTCCTGTAAAAAGAAAAAAATAGTGCTCCGTATGTATGTAATTTACCTAAAGTAGTCCACACAATATTTTGCATGATGGCGAGTTAGGTTCCTGCCAGGGCATTTCTTAACTTGGAAATAGATAGGCAAACTTCTAGTATCTTAAATAATCAATACCTGGTCAATTTCTACATATACAAAACAACAGATAGAATTCGCTAGCACTAGAGAAAGAGAATGACCTACTTAGGTATGCAGCTCTTTATGAATGAAAGGTTCATGACCTTTACTCCGGATTATTATGTTACAAACAGAAATTCTGTAGCAACAGCGGGTGGAGTTTTTGTCGTCATATGACTGCTTCAATAACTTCAGAAACTCTGGGTTTATAATGTTAATTATCCCGTCGCCGTCTCTCAGCGCATTGTGCGCTTTGATTATCCTAAGCAATACATGGCCGAAATGATACGAAGATTATATGGCCACAAGCTTAGATTTATTAACACTTACTTTGGTCTGATTAACGCCCCTAAAAGTACGTACTAAAAACGGATCTTAACATTTACTAAATGCCATGTTATTAACATATTCTGACCAATATTAGGCTGCATTCTTTCAACTTAAATTTTGTAAAGGTCTTCAATTTAACGTCCATATAACGTCGAAATAATTTTTTTTTAAAAATCTAACACACGAATCTACGAATTCTTGTCTCCAACGAACATTTTTTTTCACCAAATTCACGAAATTTCATCCACACGAAATAAAATGATTTCACAGTATTGACATTTATTGTTTACAATTGTTGTGCGCCAACATTTCCACGAATTCCAAATATTTGCTCACAATGAATGAATGAACATAAACTACACAATAGACCATGTAAGTTAAAGATGTCGCAAGCTTGCAAACTATTTTTCATAGGATATGTGAAGTTGTTAGTTGTGAAAACTATGAACTTTCAAATATATGGTTGCAGTGTATAATCTGCTTCTAGAATAAATTTGTTTTTAACATGTATTTTAAGGTTAATTGATTGCCACTTTCAATTATTCATTTGCAAGCTTAAATAATAACGATCTTCCCCTGTTTTGCAATATATTTTTATCCAATACACTGTTTTGTTAAATTTGACCATCACCTTTCAATAATGTATTCGGGAGCTTAAAAACTGTTGTTATTTTTTCAGAAGATAAACAAATTTGTTTAATTCTTTTTCCATGATTCATTTTTTTTCTCACGTATTTGCACTCAAGGAATTGACATTATTTAAACAAAAGATCATGTTTTTGATTACAGTGGTCAATTATATTGTTGCAAGCCTGCAAACAATTTTTCATAAGGGAAACCAAGTTTTCACAAGACAAACACAGTTGTAAAATTAAAATTACCATTACAATAAAAGAAAAGGCTTACAATACCGGTATTTTTTCATGTACAATAACAAATGAACAGGTACATCCTGAATGTCTATACTAGATTAAATGACCAAACAAATAATTTCAATCAAACTGGTGACTAATATTAAATATGATTTATTGTTTAACTACAACCACTCAAAAAGAACATGTCCATAATTTAAGGAAATAAAAAATATACCTTTCCCGACGTTTTATGATGTAAAAGTATCACCATGAATGTATAGGATTACCTGGAATAAAACCCGCACACAGAATTTCCAAACCAGCGGTTATTTCGGCAAATGCCTTCATTTGATTCATGTTTAAAATCACTAATAATAGAATCTTGCAAATTAATTCGTTGATTAATATGGTATAAACGAAATACTTTTTCTGAAATTAATATCAAATCCATATACAAATAGCAAATGGGAATTACATCATGAAAGAAATGAGCTAAATAACACAATACCACCTTGCTGTGTATGTAGTACAAACCATACAAAGCTATGTAGGTAAAATGCTTTACATACTGAGCTGTGCAACCTATACTGATAACTGAGAGATAAGACATATTGCCTCTAGCTGTCAATAGGAATTTGCCTTTGTCTTTTTACCTTACCTTACTATCTTAACACTGGGAGGGAGCATTCAACTTAAAACTGCTTCAAAATCAATATGCCTGCACAAGCTTCTTTGTTTTGGTTATAAAGGTTTACACTTTTACACGATTTCAATAATTACTTCAATTTAAAACAGAACAAGATTGTAAACAATTAAATTCACTCTTATTCAATATTTCGGCAAACGTTTGCCTTTCTTAAGACAAAACAGAGGCAAATATTCATATTCCTAGATGAAATACGTAAAATATTGGAGCTATTTAGGGCCAAAGGAAAACAAATAATCGCAATAGACATTGACTTTGCAAAATTTCAAAATGTGAGGTCCTGTTGTTTTTTTTTTTTTTTTTTTTTTTTTTTTTGTTTTTTTAAATTGAATTAAAAAATGAATAAGATGTAAATTTAATTGTTTGTTGTATTATTTCCCTCTGAAAATTAATATATTTTTTGAGAAACAAGAGTATTCTCTGGAACATGTGTGTCACTTGCTTAAGCATGACAGAAACAGTGTGACGGACAGACAGACGGACAGATGGACAGGCAGACGAAGAAAAAGTGACCCCTCTATGTGTCACCTCTGTTTACAACAGGTAACACTAAAACTGATTTGCAATTGATAAAAAAGGATCAAAATTTGAACTGTTGTAAAAGAACCAAATAAAGCTCAATGTTGAAAAAACTTAATATCATTGGAAAGAGCTCTTCATGGACTTATATTTTTGTGCTTATTCTCTCGATAAAATAATTTCAGTTTTGGAGCTATTTACTGCCAAAGGGAAAAACCCATAACCTCAATAAGACATTGACCATTGCCAAATTTCAAATTTTTAAAAAATGTGAGATCTTTTGTAACATTAACATACAAATCTGTAAAAAAACATCATGAATATCGAAAAAACAATAAAGACACAGGCTTAAAAAAACAACAACAAAAACATATTTTTGAAATATTGATTTCTTCTAAATTTGGTGAAGTTGACCGCTTTCAGACAACAAACCATGCATTTCCTTATATCACCACCCCATATATTCTGTACATATATATCTTGCAAGTGATATGCAGAAACTCGAATTCTTTTTATCTAATTTCTAACAAAAATGGTCATGTTTTCGTAGGCCTATCCTCATTTGCAAACTTTTTGCAAGGTTATAACATTCAGCTTCTTCTAGTGCAAATATTTCCCGTACCCGATACTTCGATACCTATCAAATTTATTGGGCTGTCAACAAGGGACAGAATAAAAAAAAAATGCATTCGAATAGGACTCAATTTATTTTAAGCGATTAACAAAACAGTGTTTTCATACAAAACGCCACTAGTAGCAAAAAAAAAAAAAAAAAAAAAAAAAAAAACATTCAGAAATATGTGACTAGTAGTGTAGGTGGCAAATGGTACCCTCGGTACCATAATTTTTTTTTTAGGACCAGGAAACCTAAAAA
>CM037785.1:698039-726397 GCA_021229015.1 Solen grandis
TAAAATTTTACCATTAATACCTTGCAATGCAGCAAATAGTTCAATCAAGTATACAAGTCGCACTAGTTGAACATTCTATTTCTTATATATCACAATTTGAAGCATAAAAACAAAAAGGATCAAAGTTTGGACTGCCGTGAAATGACTAAATCAAGTCCGATCTTCAAAAACTAAACATCACTGGAAAGGGCTTTTCAAAAACTAAAACTTTTGTTCATATACTTTCAATGAAATATTTTTAGTTTTGGAGCTATTTGGGGCCGAATAAAAACACAATAATCGTAACATGACCTTGACCTTTGCAATTTTATTTTCACATTTTAATTGTGAGGCTCTTTCAGATATAACAATACATAATTTGTGAACATTTCATAAAGAATGAACCAAAAATAAAGTCCGGAGCAACAAAAAACATGTTTTTGAAATTTTAACTTTTCCTAAAAATTAGTGAAGTTTAGCCGTTTCTAGAGGACAAACCATGCATTTCATTAATTCGCCACCACATATGTTTTGTACGTATATGTCTTGCAAATCGTATGCAGCAAAGAGATTATTCTATCTGATCTTTAACAAAAATGAATAGGTTTTTCATAAACCTACATTTATTTGCAGTTTTTTGCAAGGTTCGAACTTTCAACCTCCCGTTACTAGCTCAAAAACTTTCATCCAATCATACCGAGAAACTATCATATTTTCTCAGGCTATCAACAAGGAATATAATGCAACAAACCGTATTTAGATCAGGTTTCAACCTTTTGAGTTATAAGCGAAAGAGTGATTTCAAGCTAAGCGCCCCCAAGCGGCAAAATGAGAGAAAAAAAAATAAGTCAAATTTTACCATTAGTACCTAGCAATGCAGTAAATAGTTCAATCAAGTATACAAGTCGCACTAGTTGAACATTCTATTTCTTATATATCACAATTTGCAGCATACAATTTTACCAAAAAAGGATCAAACTTTGGACTGCCGTAAAATGACCAAATCAAGTCCGATCTTCAAAAACTAAACATCACTGGAAAGGGCTTTTCAAGAACTAAAACTTTTTGTCATATACTCTTCATGAAATATTTTTAGTTTTGGAGCTATTTGGGGCCGAATAAAAAAACAATAATCGTAACATGACCTTGACCTTTTCATTTATTTTTTAACTTTTTAATTGTTAGGCCCTTTCAGACATACCAATACATAACTTGTGAAAATTTCATGAAGAATAAACCAAAAATAAAGTCAGGAGCAACAAAAAACATGTTTTTGAAATTTTATTTTTTCCTAAAATTTAGTGAAGTTTGACCGTTTCTGGAGGACAAACCATGCATTTCTTAAATACGCCACCCCATATATTTTGTGCGTATATGTATTGCAAATCATTTGCAGCAAACAGAATTCTTCTATCTGATCTCTAACAAAAATGGATAGGTTTTTCGTAGACCTACCCTCATTTGCACAGTTTTTTGCGAGGTTCGAACTTTCAACCTTCTGTAGCTCAAAAACTTTCAGCGATACGTACCTCGAAACCTATCATATTTTGTTAGGCTATCAACAAGGAACAGAATGCAAAAAAAACGCATTGAATAGGACGTCAAATAACTGAGTTATTAGCCAATTATACATTTCATGCAAAACGCCCCCTAGCGTGAAAAGTAAGACAAAAATGAAAATTTTCTCAACGTTAGGATCATCTTCAAATACGTGGTAAAAACTGATTATAATTTCATAAATGTGGCTTTTCTGATCACGGAGATTTGCCGTTAACAAAAAAGGGTTAGAAAAATAATAAAAAAAATAAAACAGAAGAAGAACAATAGGTTTTCGCACTGCAAGGTGCGAAAACCTAAAAAGAAACAGAACGAGAACAATAGGTTTTCGCACAGCGATGCGAAAACCTAAAAAACTAGAATCGCAATCGCGATATCATCGGTTTTCGCAAAAGCAATTCCATTCAGTTCACGAGTCGCATGATTCGAAAAACATTTCTTCGTTCAATTGCTTGTCGATACTGTTAACAGCCATCTTTCAAACATTTCTGTCGCAATGTTTAAGCAGACCTTTTACCCATAAGAATATTGTTGAGTATTACCTGTCAGTTATGTAGTCGCGATATCATCAGTTTTCACGAAAGCAATTCCATTCAAATCACCAGTCGCATGTTTCGAAAAACATATTTCTTCGTTCAATGGCTTTTTGAATACTGTTGAATACAGTGATCTTTCAAACATTTTTGTCGCAATGTTTAAGCAAACTTTTTACCAAGAAGAATACTTTTAAGTATTACCTGTCTGTAATGTAGTCGCAAACTTGAAAACATTTTTTACAGACTTCGGGTACTGCAACATTATATGTGTGTGTTGCTTTATGATGGTGACATACGACAATTGTACTCGATGAACAACAATTGCAAACGACACACAACAGTATAAAATGACACGCGACAATGCGATATGCCACTTAACATTATAACGAACTAATGTTGCATTGAATTACTATCATTTTCATGAAATATCGCATAAATTTTTTAGTGTTGTTTCAAATTGATGTCACCAAGGAACAGAATGCAAAAAATTGCATAAAAATCAGACTTTAATTATTTTAGTAATAAAGGGTGATTTCAAGCCAAGCGCCCCCTAGCAGCAAAATGAGAAACAAAATTGAGTAAAATTTTACTATTAGGTACCTAGAAATGCAGCAAATGGTTCAATGAAGCATACAAGTCGCACTAGTCAAACATTCTATTCCTTATATATCACAATTTGAAGCATACAAACTGATTTACAATTGTTCTAAATAGGATCAAACTTTGGACTGCCATAATATGACCAAATCAAATCCGTCTTCAAAAACTAAACATCAAAACTAAAACTTTTGTTCATATACTTTCAATGAAATATTTTTAGTTTTGGAGCTATTTGGGGCCGAATAAAAACACAATAATCGTAATATGACCTTGACCTTTGAAATTTCATTTTAACTTTTTAATTGTGAGGCCCTTTCAAACATAACAATACATAACTAGTGAAAATATCATGAAGAATGAACTAAAAATAAAGTCAGGAGCGACAAAAAACATCTTTTCGAAATTTTGATTTTTCCTAAAATTTAGTGAAGTTTGACCGTTTCTAGAGGACAAACCATGCATTTATTAGATTCGCTACCCCATATATTTTGTGCGTATATGTCTTGCAAATCATTTGCAGCAAACAGAATTCTTCTATCTGATGTCTAACAAAAACGGATAGGTTTTTCGTACACATACCCTCATCTGCACAGTTTTTTGCGAGGTTCGAACTTTCAACCTTCCGTTGCTAGCTCAAAAAGTTTCAGCCACTCATACCTAAAAACTTTCATATTTTATTAGGCTATCAACAAGAAACATAATGCAATAAACCGCATTTGGATCAGGCTTTAACTTTTTGAGTTATAAGTAGAAGAGTGCTTTCAAGCTAAGCGCCCCCTAGCGGCAAAATGAGAAACAAAATTGATTAAAATGTTACCATTAGGTACATAGCAATGCAGCAAATAGTTCAATCAAGTATACAAGTCGCACTAGTCGAACATTCTATTTCTTATATGTCACAATTTGAAGCATAAAAACTGATTTACAATTATTCCAAAAAAAGGATCAAACTTTGGACTGCCGTAATATGACCAAATCAAGTCCGATCTTCAAAAACTAAACGTCACTGGAAAGGGCTATTCAAGAACTAAAACTTTTGTTCATATACTCTCAAAGAAATATTTTTAGATTTGGAGCACTTTGTGGCCGAATAAAAACACAATAATCGTAATATGACCTTGACCTTTTCATTTATTTTTTAACTTTTTAATTGTGATCTCCTTTCAGACATAACAATACATAACTTGTGAAAATATCATGAAGAATTAACAAAAAATACAGTCAGAAGCGATAAAAAACATGTTTTTGAAACTTTAACTTTTCCTAAAATTTAGTGAAGTTTGACCGTTTCCAGAGGACAAACCATACATTTCTTTAATTCGCCACCCCATATATTTTGTGCGTATATGTCTTGCAAATCATTTGCAGCAAACAGAATTCTTCTATCTGATCTCTAACAAAAATGGATAGGTTTTTCGTAGACCTACCCTCATTTGCACAGTTTTTTGAGAGGTTCGAACTTTCAACCTTCTGTAGGTCAAATACTTTCAGCGACACGTACCCTCGAAACCTATCATATTTTATTTGGCTATCAACAAGGAACAGAATGCAAAAAACCGCATTTGAATCGGACCTCAAATAAGTGAGTTATTAGCCATTAATAAATTTCATGCAAAACGCCCCCTGGCGGGAAAAGTAAGACATAAATGAAAATTTTCTCAACGTTAGGATCATTTTCAAATACGCGCTAATAACTGATTAAAATTTCATACATGTGACTTTTTTCTATCATGGTGATATGCCGTTCACATAAAAAGGTTAGAAAAATAATAATAAATTTGATCGCGTACTGTGGACAAACCATGCATTTCCCGAATTCGCAACCCCATGTATTTTGTGCGTATATGTCTTGCGAATCATATGCAACAAACAAAATTCTCCTATCTCATCTCTGAATAAAATGGGTAGATTTTTGGTAGACCTACCCTTATTTCACAGTTTTTTGCGAGATTCGAACTTTCAACCTCCTGTAGCACGAAAGTTTTAATACGCAAATTTTTGAAACCTATCATATTTTATTGGGCTATTTACAAGGAACATTATGCCAAAACCGCATTTGAATCGGACCTCAAATAATTGAGATATTGCTTATAAAACATTTTCATATAAAACGCCCCCTGGCGGGAAAATCAAAACAAAAATGAAAATTTTCTCGACGTTAGGATCATCTTCAAGTACTTGGTTATTACTGATAAAAGTTTCATAGATGTGGCTTTTCTCACCTCGGAGCTATGCCGTTCACAAAAAAGGGTTAGAGAAATAAAAAAAATCTAGAACCGCAAAGCGGCATCTTGGTTTTCGCTTTTAATTTGACTAGTAAGAGTACTGATTTCAACTGCAGACATAATTGATTGATATTAACTTTATTCGAATATTTTTGTAAATTGATCAAATGAAGTCAGATCTTCAAAAACTAAACATCATTAGAACGATCTCTTCACGAACTAAAACTTTTATTCATATACCTTCTTTAAAATATTTCAAGATTTGAAGCTATTTTGTGCCGATAAAAATAACAATAATCGGTATTATGACCTTGACCTTTGTATATTTTCATCGTTATTTACTATGAGTTTATTTGTATTATTTAAATGCATAAACAGTGAAAAAATGATGAAGATTGAACAAAAATAAAGTCAGGAGCAGCAAAAAAGAAGCAACATATGGATTTACAATTGTTTGATAAAATGATCAAACTTTGGACTGTGGTAATTTGATCAAATGAAGTCCGATCTTCAAAAACTAAACACCAATGGAAAGATCTCATTACAGACTAAAACTTTTGTTCATATACTTTCTATAAAATATTTTTAGATTTGGAGCTATTTTATGCCGATAAAAATAATAATTGGTATATGACCTTGACCTTTGCATATTATGCTTGTTTTTTTTTCTATGGTTTTATTTGTTTTATAAAAATGCATAAACAGTGACACAATGATGAAGATTGAACAAAAAATAAAGTCAGGAGCAGCAAAAAAGAGGAAACATATGGATATACAATTGTTTGATAAGAGGATCAAACTTTGGACTGTGGTCATTTGATCAAATGAAGTCCGATCTTCAAAAACTAAACACCAATGGAAAGATCTCTTGACAGACTAAAACTTTTGTTCATATACTTTCTATAAAATATTTTTAGATTTGGAGCTATTTTATGCCGATAATAATAATAATACCTTTGCATATTATACTTGATTTTTTTTTCTATGGTTTTATTTGTTTTATAAAAATGCATAAACAGTGAAATAATGTTGAAGATTGAACAAAAAATAAAGTCAGGAGCAGCAAAAAAGCGTAAACATATTGATATACAATTGTTTGATAAGAGGATCAAACTTTGAACTGTGGTCATTTGCTTAAATGAAGTCCGATCTCCCAAAAACTAAACATTAATGGAAAGATCTCTTCACAGACTAAAACTATTGTTCATATACTTTCTATAAAATATTTTTAGATTTGGAGCTGTTTTATGCCGATATAAATAATAAAAATTGGTATATGACCTTGACCTTTGTATATTATGGTGACTTTTTTTCTATGGTTGTATTTGTTTTATAAAAATGCATGAACAGTGAAAAAATGATGAAGATTGAATAAAAAATAAAGTCAGGAGCTGCAAATAACCTTAAAAGTCATGCTTTGAAATTGTTGATTTTTCGAAAATTTGGTTAAGTTTGACCGCATACTGTGGACAAACCATGCATTTTCTGAATTCGCCACCCCATATATTTTGTGCGTATATGTCTTGCAAATCATATGCAACAAACAAAATTCTTTTATCTCAATTCCAATAAAAATGGGCACTTTTTTTTGTAGACCTACCCTCATTTTCACTGTTTTTTGCGAATTTCGAACTTTCAACCTTCCGTAGTCAAAAAGTTATATATACGCAGATTTTTGAAACCTATCATATTTGATTAGGCTTTTTACAAGGAACACAATGCAAAAAACCACATCTGAATCGGACCTCAAATAACAGAGTTATTAGCATTTGTTGATTTTTTTCAAAGCGCCCCCTAGCGGCAAAAATAAGACAAAAATGAAAATTTTCTCAACGTTAGGATCAAGTTCAGATAAATATTAGGAACTGGTAAAAATTTCATAATTGTGGCTTTTTTCTATCATGGTGATATGCCGTTCACAAAAAAGGGTTAGAAAAATAATAATAACTAGAACCGCAAAGCGGCATCTTGGTTTTCGCTTTTAACTTGACTAGTAAGAGTACTGGTTTCAACTGCAGACATAATTGATTGATATTAACTTTATTCGAATATTTTTGTAAATTGATCAAATGAAGTCAGATCTTCAAAAACTAAACATCATTAGAACGATCTCTTCACGAACTAAAACTTTTATTCATATACCTTCTTTAAAATATTTCAAGATTTGAAGCTATTTTGTGCCGATAAAAATAACAATAATCGGTATTATGACCTTGACCTTTGTATATTTTCATCGTTATTTACTATGAGTTTATTTGTATTATTTAAATGCATAAACAGTGAAAAAATGATGAAGATTGAACAAAAATAAAGTCAGGAGCAGCAAAAAAGAAGCAACATATGGATTTACAATTGTTTGATAAAATGATCAAACTTTGGACTGTGGTCATTTGATCAAATGAAGTCCGATTTTCAAAAACTAAACACCAATGGAAAGATCTCATTACAGACTAAAACTTTGTTCATATACTTTCTATAAAATATTTTTAGATTTGGAGCTATTTTATGCCGATAAAAATAATAATAATTGGTATATGACCTTGACCTTTGCATATTATGCTTGTTTTTTTTTCTATGGTTTTATTTGTTTTATAAAAATGCATAAACAGTGACACAATGATGAAGATTGAACAAAAAATAAAGTCAGGAGCAGCAAAAAAGAGGAAACATATGGATATACAATTGTTTGATAAGAGGATCAAACTTTGGACTGTGGTCATTTGATCAAATGAAGTCCGATTTTCAAAAACTAAACACCAATGGAAAGATCTCTTGACAGACTAAAACTTTTGTTCATATACTTTCTATAAAAAAATTTTAGATTTGGGGCTATTTTATGCCGATAAAAATAATAATAATTGGTATATGACCTTGACCTTTGCATATTATGCTTGATTTTTTTTCTATGATTATATTTGTTTTATAAAAATGCATAAACAGTGAAATAATGATGAAGATTGAACAAAAAATAAAGTCAGGAGCAGCAAAAAAGAGTAAACATATTGATATACAATTGTTTGATAAGAGGATCAAACTTTGGACTGTGGTCATTTGCTTAAATGAAGTCCGATCTTCAAAAACTAAACATTAATGAAAAGATCTCTTCACAGACTAAAACTATTGTTCATATACTTTCTATAAAATATTTTTAGATTTGGAGCTGTTTTATGCCGATATAAATAATAAAAATTGGTATATGACCTTGACCTTTGTATATTATGGTGACTTTTTTTCTATGGTTGTATTTGTTTTATAAAAATGCATGAACAGTGAAAAAATGATGAAGATTGAATAAAAAATAAAGTCAGGAGCTGCAAATAACCTTAAAAGTCATGCTTTGAAATTGTTGATTTTTCGAAAATTTGGTTAAGTTTGACCGCATACTGTGGACAAACCATGCATTTTCTGAATTCGCCACCCCATATATTTTGTGCGTATATGTCTTGCAAATCATATGCAACAAACAAAATTCTTTTATCTCAATTCCAATAAAAATGGGCACTTTTTTTGTAGACCTACCCTCATTTTCACTGTTTTTTGCGAATTTCGAACTTTCAACCTTCCGTAGTCAAAAAGTTTTATATACGCAGATTTTTGAAACCTATCATATTTGATTAGGCTTTTGACAAGGAACACAATGCAAAAAACCACATCTGAATCGGACCTCAAATAACAGAGTTGTTAGCATTTGTTGATTTTTTTCAAAGCGCCCCCTAGCGGCAAAAATAAGACAAAAATGAAATTTTTCTCAACGTTAGGATCAAGTTCAGATAAATATAAGGAACTGGTAAAAATTTCATAATTGTGGCTTTTTTCTATCATGGTGATATGCCGTTCACAAAAAAGGGTTAGAAAAATAATAATAAAAACTAGAATCGCAATCGCGATATCATCGGTTTTCGCAAAAGCAATTCCATTAAGTTCACGAGTCCCATGATTCGAAACATATTTCTTCGTTCAATGGCTTGTTTATGATGTTAACAGCAATCTTTCAAACACTTTTGTCGCAATGTTTAAGAAGACTTTTTACCCAAAAGAAGATTTTTGAGTATTACCTATCAGTTATGTAGTCGCGATATCATTCAAACATTCTATCCCTTATATATCACAATTTGAAGCATAAAAACTGATTTACAATTATTCTAAAGAGGATCAAACTTTGGACTGCCGTAAAATGACCAAATCAAGTCAGATCTTCAAAAACTAAACACCAATGGAAAGGGCTATTCAAGAACTAAAACTTTTGTTCATATACTTTCAATGAAATATTTTTTGTTTTGGAGCTATTTGGAGACCGAAAAAAAACATAATAATAATTGGTATATGACCTTGACCTTTGCATATTATGCTTGATTTTTTTCTATGATTTTATTTGTTTTATAAAAATGCATAAACAGTGAAATAATGATGAAGATTGAACAAAAAATAAAGTCAGGAGCAGCAAAAAAGGGGAAACATATGGATATACAATTGTTTGATAAGAGGATCAAACTTTGGACTGTGGTCATTTGATCAAATGAAGTCCGATCTTCAAAAACTAAACACCAATGGAAAGTCCTCTTCACAGACTAAAACTTTTGTTCATATACTTTCTACAAAATATTTTTAGATTTGGAGCTATTTTATGCCGATATAAATAATAATAATTAGTATATGACCTTGACCTTTGCATATTATGCTTGATTTTTTTCTATGAATATATTTCTTTTATAAAAATGCATAAACAGTGAAATAATAATGAAGATTGAACAAAAAATAAAGTCAGGAGCAGCAAAAAAGAGGAAACATATGGATATACAATTGTTTGATAAGAGGATCAAACTTTGGACTGTGGTCATTTGATCAAATGAAGTCCGATCTTCAAAAACTAAACATTAATGGAAAGATATTTTCACAGACTAAAACTTTTGTTCATATACTTTCTATAAAATATTTTTAGATTTGGAGCTATTTTATGCCGATAAAAATAATAATAATTAGTATATGACCTTGACCTTTGCATATTATGCTTGAATTTTTTTCTGTGATTTTATTTGTTTTATAAAAATGTATAAACAGTGAAATAATGATGAAGATTGAACAAAAATTAAAGTCAGGAGCTGCAAATAACCGTAAAAGTCATGCTTTGAAAATGTTGATTTTTCGAAAATATTGGTTAAGTTTGACCGCATACTGTGGACAAACCATACATTTCTCAAAATCGCCACACCATATATTTTGTGCGTATATGTCTTGCAAATCATATGCCACGAGCAAAATTGTCCTATCTCATCTCTGAAAAAAAATGGGGACTTTTTTCGTAGACCTACCTTTATTTCATCGTTTTTTTCGAGATTTGAACTTTCAACCTCCTGTAGCACGAAAGTTTTATATACGCAAATAATTGAAACGTATCATATTTTATTAAGTTTCTGACAAGGAACACAATGCAAAAAACCGCATTTGAATCGGACCTCAAATAACAGAGTAATTAGCCCTTAGTCATTTTTACAAAACGCCACCTAGCGGCAAAACTAAGACAAAAATGAAAATTTTCTCAACGTGAGGATCAAATTCAGATCTTAGGACAAAAGTGGTAAAAAAATCAGAAATGTGAATTTTTTCTATCATGGTCAAAACGCCACCTAGCGGCAAAACTAAGACAAAAAAATAAAACAGAAGAAGAACAATAGGTTTTCGCAAGCGATGCGAAAACCTAATAAAACAGAAGAAGAACAATAGGTTTTCGCAAGCGATGCGAAAACCTAAAAATAAAACAGAAGAAGAACAATAGGTTTTCGCCCAGCGATGCGAAAACCTAACTAGAACCGCAAAGCGGCATCTTGGTTTTCGCTTTTAACTTGACTAGTAACAGTACTGGTTTCAACTGCAGACATAATTGATTGATATTAACTTTATTCGAATATTTTTGTTAATTGATCAAATGAAGTCCGATCTTCAAAAATTAAACATCATTAGAACGATCTCTTCACGAACTAGAACTTTTGTTCATATACTTTCTATAAAATATTTCTAGATTTGAAGCTATTTTGTGCCGATAAAAATAATCGGTATTATGACCTTGACCTTTGCATATTTTCATCGTTATTTCCTATGAGTTTATTTGTATTATTTAAATGCATAAACAGTGAAAAAATGATGAAGATTGAACAAAAATAAAGTCAGGAGCTGCAAAAAAGAAGCAACATATGGATTTACAATTGTTTGATAAAAGGATCAAAATTTCGACTGTAGTAATTTGATCAAATGAAGTCCGATCTTCGAAAACTAAACAGCAATGGAAAGATCTCTTCACAAACTAAAACATTTGTTCATATACCTTCTTGAAAAATATTTTTAGATTTGGAGTTATTTTGTGCCGATAAAAATAACAATAATCGGTATTATGACCTTGACCTTTGCATATTTTTATCGTTATTTACTATGAGTTTGTTTGTATTATTTAAATGCATAAACAGTGAAAAAATGATGAAGATTGAACAAAAAATAAAGTCAGGAGCAGCAAAAAAGAGAAAACGTATGGATATACAATTGTTTGATAAGAGGATCAAACTTTGGACTGTAGTCATTTGAACAAATGAAGTCCGGTCTTCAAAAACTAAACATTAATGGAAAGATCTCCTCACAAACTAAAACTTTTGTTCATATACTTTCTATAAAATATTTTTAGATTTGGAGCTATTTTATGCCGATATAAATAATAATAATTGGTATATGACCTTGACCTTTGCATATTATGCTTGTTTTTTTCTATGATTTTATTTGCTTTATAAAAATGCATAAACAGTGAAATAATGATGAAGATTGAACAAAAAATAAAGTCAGGAGCAGCAAAAAAGAGAAAACATATGGATATACAATTGTTTGATAAGAGGATCAAACTTTGGACTGTGGTCATTTAATCAAATGAAGTCCGATCTTCAAAAACTAAACATTAATGGAAAGATCTCCTCGAAACCTAAAACTTTTGTTCATATACTTTCTATAAAATATTTTTAGATTTGGAGCTATTTTATGCCGATATAAATAATAATAATTGGTATATGACCTTGACCTTTGCATATTATGTTGTTGTTTTTTTCTATGAATTTATTTGTTTTATAAAAATGCATAAACAGTGAAATAATGATGAAGATTGAACAAAAAATAAAGTCAGGAGCAGCAAAAAAGAGAAAACATATGGATATACAATTGTTTGATAAGAGGATCAAACTTTGGACTGTTGTCATTTGAACAAATGAAGTCCGGTCTTCAAAAACTGAACATTAATGGAAAGATCTCCTCGAAAACTAAAACTTTTGTTCATATACTTTCTATAAAATATTTTTAGATTTGGAGCTATTTTATGCCGATATAAATAATAATAATTGGTATATGACCTTGACCTTTGCATATTATGTTGTTGTTTTTTTCTATGAATTTATTTGTTTTATAAAAATGCATAAACAGTGAAATAATGATGAAGATTGAACAAAAAATAAAGTCAGGAGCTGCAAATAACCTTAAAAGTCATGCTTTTAAAATGTTGATTTTTCGAAAATATTGGTTAAGTTTGACCGCATACTGTGGACAAACCATGCATTTCCCGAATTCGCCACCCCATATATTTTGTGCGTATATGTCTTGCAGATCATATGCAACAAACAAAATTCTCCTATCTCATCTCTGAATAAAATGGGTAGGTTTTTGGTAGACCTACCCTTATTTCACAGTTTTTGCGAGATTCGAACTTTCAACCTCCTGTAGCACGAAAGTTTTATATACGCAAATTTTTGAAACCTATCATATTTTATTGGGCTATTTACAAGGAACATTGTGCAAAAACCGCATTTGAATCGGACCTCAAATAATGGAGATATTGCTTATTAAACATTTTCATATAAAACGCCCCCTGGCGGGAAAATCAAAACAAAAATGAAAATTATCTCGACGTTAGGATCATCTTCAAGTACGTGGTTATTACTGATAAAAGTTTCATAGATGTGGCTTTTCTCACCTCGGAGCTATGCCGTTCACAAAAAGGGGAAGAAAAAAAAAAAAAAAAAAAAAAAAACTAGAACCGCAAAGCGGCATCTTGGTTTTCGCTTTTAACTTGACTAGTAAGAGTACTGGTTTCAACTGCAGACATAATTGATTGATATTAACTTTATTCGAATATTTTTGTTAATTGATCAAATGAAGTCCGATCTTCAAAAACTAAACATCATTAGAACGATCTCTTCACAAACTAGAACTTTTGTTAAATATATACTTTTTATAAAATATTTTTTTCCGATTAAAATAATCGATATTATGACCTTGACCTTTGCATATTTTCATCGTTATTTACTATGAGTTTATTTGTATTATTTAAATTCATAAACAGTGAAAAAATGATGAAGATTGAACAAAAATAAAGTCAGGAGCTGCAAAAAAGAAGCAACATATGGATTTACAATTGTTTGATAAAAGAATCAAAGTTTCGACTGTAGTAATTTGATCAAATGAAGTCCGATCTTCAAAAACTAAACACCAATGGAAAGATCTCTTCACAAACTAAAACATTTGTTCATATACTTTCTATAAAATATTTTTAGATTTGGAGCTATTTTATGCCGATATAAATAATAATAATTGGTATATGTCCTTGACCTTTGCATATCATGGGTGATCTTTTTTCTATGATTTTATTTGGTTTATAAAAATGCATTAACAGTGAAATAATGATGAAGATTGAACAAAAAATAAAGTCAGGAGCTGCAAATAACCTTAAAAGTCATGCTTTTAAAATGTTGATTTTTCGAAAATATTGGTTATGTTTGACCTCGTACTGTGGACAAACCATGCATTTCTCAAAATCGCCACAGCATATATTTTGTGCGTATATGTCTTGCAAATCATATGCAACAAACAAAATTCTTCTATCTCATCTCTGAATAAAATGGGCACGTTTTTGGTAGACCTACCCTTATTTCACAGTTTTTGCGAGATTCGAACATTCAACCTCCTGTAGCACGAAAGTTTTATATACGCAAATTTTTGGAACCTATCATATTTTATTGGGCTATTTACAAGGAACATTATGCAAAAAACCGCATTTGAATCGGACCTCAAATAATTGAGATATTGCTTATTAAACATTTTCATATAAAACCCCCGGGATTAACTTTTTATAAATTTTTTGTTTTTCCGGGAAAATCAACGCAAAAATGAAAATTATCTCGACGTTAGGATCATCTTCAAGTACGTGGTTATTACCGATAAAAATTTCATAGATGTGGTTTTTCTCACCTCGGAGCTATGCCGTTCACAAAAAAGGGTTAAAAAAAAAAAAAAAAAGAAAAAAAAAAAAAAGAAACAGAACGAGAACAATAGGTTTTCGCACTGCGATGCGAAAACCTAAAAAAAGAAACAGAAGAAGAACAATAGGTTTTCGCACTGCGATGCGAAAACCTAATAATTCTACTTGAGGCTGAAAGCCCTAATAAAAGTTTGAACTAAGGTACACCATTGCATCCTAAAATGCACCTCATTCTCTCAAATACGCATCGCAATTCACCTTTCAACACGGGCACTCTTTCCTGCGTAGGAACGTCCGGATCGTGGGTAACCAACCCAATAACCGCCTTCTTCCCTTACTTCAAATTGCTAGATTTTCGTATACAAGCCCTTATCCGAAAAACATGAATATCTGCCATGTTTGTTGACGGAATCACTTGAATTTTTCAGGACTTTTTGCACATCGTAGTCTACGGCATTCTTGCAAATTTCAACTTCAAACATCAACTTGTCGATTTTATATGAATTTTTTAATAATTTCTGCTTAAATATGTATGAAATCATAATCACGTGACCAAACAAGTATTCCTTGCAGTATACATCACTTCACTTTTCAGTGTGTTAATGCTGAAGAAATCATAATTTTTGACTCAAAGTTCATGAAACTACAGCGTTTCAATTTCGTTAAAAGTACACTTTTGGCCTTTCTGTCATAACTCAACCAATTCAGCCCCGATCTTCAAAAACTAAACACCAATGGAAAGATCTCTTCACAAACTAAAACTTTTGTTCATATACTTTCTATAAAATATTTTTAGATTTGAAGCTATTTCGTGCCGATAAAAATAACAATAATCGGTATAATGACCTTGACCTTTGCATATTTTCATCGTTATTTACTATGAGTTTATTTGTATTATTTAAATGCATAAACAGTGAAAAAATGATGAAGATTGAACAAAAAATAAGGTCAGGAGCTGCAAAAAGAGGAAACATACGGATTTACACTTGTTTGATTAAAAGATCAAACTTTGGACTGTGGTAATTTGATCAAATGAAGTCCGATCTTCAAAAACTAAACACCAATGGAAAGATCTCTTCACAAACTAAAACTTTTGTTCATATACTTTCTATAAAATATTTTTAGATTTGAAGCTATTTCGTGCCGATAAAAATAACAATAATCGGTATAATGACCTTGACCTTTGCATATTTTCATCGTTATTTACTATGAGTTTATTTGTATTATTTAAATGCATATACAGTGAAAAAATGATGAAGATTGAACAAAAAATAAGGTCAGGAGCTGCAAAAAAGAGGAAACATACGGATTTACACTTGTTTGATAAAAAGATCAAACTTTGGACTGTGGTAATTTGATCAAATGAAGTCCGATCTTCAAAAACTAAACACCAATGGAAAGATCTCTTCACAAACTAAAACTTTTGTTCATATACTTTCTATAAAATATTTTTAGATTTGAAGCTATTTCGTGCCGATAAAAATAACAATAATCGGTATAATGACCTTGACCTTTGCATATTTTCATCGTTATTTACTATGAGTTTATTTGTATTATTTAAATGCATAAACAGTGAAAAAATGATGAAGATTGAACAAAAAATAAGGTCAGGAGCTGCAAAAAAGAGGAAACATACGGATTTACACGTGTTTGATAAAAAGATCAAACTTTGGACTGTGGTAGTTTGATCAAATGAAGTCCGATCTTCAAAAACTAAACACCAATGGAAAGATCTCTTCACAAACTAAAACTTTTGTTCATATACTTTCTATAAAATATTTTTAGATTGAGGGCTATTTTATGCCGATAAAAATAACAATAACTGGTATATGACCTTGACCTTTGCATATCTTCGCTGTTTTTTTTTTCTATGATTTTATTTGTTTTATAAAAATGCATAAACAGTGAAATAATGATGAAGATTGAACAGAAAATAAATTCAGGAGCTGCAAATAACCTTAAAAGTCATGCTTTTAAAATGTTGATTTTTCGAAAATATTGGTTAAGTTTGACCGCGTACTGTGGACAAACCATGAATTTCCCGAATTCGCTACCCCATATATTTTGTGCGTATATGTCTTGCAGATCATATGCAACAAACAAAATTCTCCTATCTCATCTCTGAATAAAATGGGTAGGTTTTTCGTAGACCTACCCTTATATCACAGTTTTTGCGAGATTCGAACATTCAACCTCCTGTAGCACGAAAGTTTTATATACGCAAATTTTTGGAACCTATCATATTTTATTGGGCTATTTACAAGGAACATTATGCAAAAACCGCATTTGAATCGGACCTCAAATAATTGAGATATTGCTTATTAAACATTTTCATATAAAACGCCCCCTGGCGGGAAAATCAAAACAAAAATGAAAATTTTCTCGACGTTAGGATCATCTTCAAGTACGTGGTTATTACTGATAAAAGTTTCATAGATGTGGCTTTTCTCACCTCGGAGCTATGCCGTTCACAAAAAAGGGTTAGAAAAAAAAAAAAAAAAAAAAAAAGAAACAGAAGAAGAACAATAGGTTTTCGCACTGCGATGCGAAAACCTAAAAAAAAAAAAAAAAAAACAGAAGAAGAACAATAGGTTTTCGCACTGCGAGGTGCGAAAACCTAATAATAAATGTTTGGAGAAAGCCGTAATGACAAAGGCAATATGCTTATCGGTCCTGGTGTACACAATTGCATCCTAAAATGCACCTCATTCTCTCAAATACGCATCGCAATTCACCTTTCAACACGGGCACTATTTCCTGCGTAGGAACGTCCGGATAGAGGGTAACCAACCCAATAACCGCCTTCTTTTCTTACTTCAACTTGCTAGATTTTCGTGTACAAGCCCTTATCCGAAAAACATGAATATCTGCCATGTTTGTTGAAGGAATCATCTGAATTTTTCAGGACATTTTGCATACCGTAGGCTACGGCATTCCTGCAAATTTCAACTTCATACGTCAACTTGCCGATTTATATGATTTTTTTAATAATTCTTGCTTAAATATGCATGACGTCATAATCACGTGACCAAACAAATATTCCTTGCAGTATACATCACTTCACTTTTCAGTGTCTTAATCCTGAAGAAATCATAATTTTTGACTCAAAGTTCATGAAACTACAGCGTTTCAATTTCGTTAAAAGTACACTTTTCGCCTTTCTGCCATAACTCAACCAATTCAACCCCGATCTTCAAAAACTTAACATCACTGGAAAGAGCTCTTGAAGAACTAAAACTTTTGTTCATATACTCTCATTGAAATATTTGTAGTTTTGGAGCTCTTTGGGGCCGAATAAAAACACAATAATCGTAATATGACCTTGACCTTTTCATTTATTTTTTAACTTTTTAATTGTGAGGCCCTTTCAAACATAACAATACATAACTTGTGAAAATATCATGAAGAATGAACTAAAAATAAAGTCAGGAGCGACAAAAAACATGTTTATGAAATTTTAATTTTTCCTAAAATTTAGTGAAGTTTGACCGTTTCTAGAGGAAAAACCATGCATTTATTAATTTCGCCACCTCATATATTTTTGCATATATGTCTTGTAAATAATTTGCAGCAAACAGAATTCTTCTATCTGATGTCTAACAAAAATGGATAGGTTTTTCGTAGACCTACCCTCATCTGCAGTTTTTTGCGAGGTTCGAACTCTCAACCTTCCGTTACTAACTCAAACTTTTCAGTCACTCATACCTTGAATTTATCCAATTTTATTAGGCTATCAACAATGAACATAATGCAACAAACCGCATTTGAATCAGGCTTCAACTTTTTGAGTTATAAGCAAAAGAGTGATTTCAAGCAAAGCGCCCCCTAGCGGCAAAATGAGAAACAAAGTTGATTAAAATTTTACCATTAGGTACCTAGCAATGCAGCAAACAGTTCAATAAAGTATACAAGTCGCACTAGTCGAACTTTCTATTTCTTATATATCACAATTTTAAGCATAAAATGGTATAACAATTATTCCAAAAAAGGATCAAACTTTGGACTGCCGTAATATGACCAAATCAAGTCCGATATTCAAAAACTAAACATTAATGAAAAGGGCTCTTCAAGATCTAAAACTTTTGTACATATACTCTCAATGAATTATTTTTAGTTTTTGAGCTACTTGGGGCCGAATAAAAACACAATAATCGTAAAATGACCTTGACCTTTTCATTTATTTTTTAACTTTTTAATTGTGATCCCCTTTCAGACATAACAATACATAACTTGTGAAAATATCATGAAGAATTAACAAAAAATAAAGTCAGAAGCGATAAAAAACATGTCTTTGAAACTTTAGCTTTTCCTAAAATTTAGTGAAGTTTGACCGTTTCCAGAGGACAAACCATACATTTCTTAAATTCGCCACCCCATATATTTTGTGCGTATATGTCTTGCAAATCATTTGCAGCAAACAGAATTCTTCTATCTGATCTCTAACAAAAATGGATAGGTTTTTCGTAGACCTACCCTCATTTGCACAGTTTTTTGCGAGGTTCGAACATTTAACCTTCTTAAGCTCAAATACTTTCAGCGACACGTACCTCGAAACCTATCATATTTTATTTGGCTATCAACAAGGAACAGAATGCAAAAAACCGCATTTGAATCGGACCTCAAATAAGTGAGTTATTAGCCATTAATAAATTTCATGCAAAACGCCCCCTGGCGGGAAAAGTAAGACATAAATGAAAATTTTCTCAACGTTAGGATCATTTTCAAATACGTGGTAATAACTGATAAAAATTTCATACATGTGACTTTTTTCTATCATGGTGATATGCCGTTCACAAAAAAAGGTTAGAAAAATAATAAAAAAAAAAAAAAAAAATAAAACAGAAGAAGAACAATAGGTTTTCGCACTGCGAGGTGCGAAAACCTAAAAACTAGAATCGCAATCGCGATATCATCGGTTTTCGCAAAAGCAATTCCATTAAGTTCACGAGTCGCATGATTCGAAAAATATTTCTTCGTTCAATGGCTTGTTTATAATGTTAACAGCAATCTTTCAAACACTTTTGTCGCAATGTTTAAGAAGACTTTTTACCCAAAAGAAGATTTTTGAGTATTACCTATCAGTTATGTAGTCGCGATATCATCGGTTTTCATGAAAGCAATTCCATTCAGTTCACGAGTCGCATGATTCGAAAAACATTTCTTCGTTCAATTGCTTGTTGATACTGTTAACAGTGAACTTTAAAACGTTTCTGTCGCAATGTTTAAGCAGACTTTTTACCCAAGAGAGTATTGCTGAGTATTACCTGTCAGTTATGAAATCGCGATATCATCAGTTTTCATGAAAGCAATTCCATTCAGTTCATGAGTCGCATGATTCGAAAAACAATTTCTTCGTTCAATGGCTTGTTGATACTGTTAACAGTGATCTTTGAAACGTTTCTGTCGCAATGTTTAAGCAGACTTTTTACCGAAGAGAGTATTGTTGAGTATTACCTGTCTGTTATGTAGTCGTAAACTTGAAAACATTTTTTACGGACTTCGAGTACTGCAATGTTATATGTGTGTTTAGCTTTTTGATGGAGACAAATGACAATTGTATTTGATAAACAACAATTGCAAACGACAAACAACAGTATAAAATGACACACGACAATGCAATATGCCACTCAACACTATTACGAACAACTGTTGTATTGAATTACTATCATTTTCATGAAATATCGCATTATCTTTTTTGTGTCATTTCAAATTGATGTCACCGAAGAACAGAATGCAAAAAAAATCGCATAAAAATCAGACTTCATTTTTTTAATTATTAATAGTGATTTCAAGATAATCGCCCCCAAGCGGCAAAATGAGAACCAAAACTGATTAAAATTTTACTATTAGGTACCTAGCAATGCCGCAAATTGTTCAATCAAGTATACAAGTCGCACTAGTCAAACATTCTATTCCTTATATATCACAATTTGAAGCATAAAAACTGATTTACAAGTGTTCTAAAGAGGATCAAAACTTGGACTGCCGTAAAATGACCAAATCAAGTCCGATCTTCAAAAACTAAACACCAATGGAAAGATCTCTTCACAGACTAAAACTTTTGTTCATATACTTTCTATAAAATATTTTTAGATTTGGAGCTATTTTATGCCGATAAAAATAATAATAATTGGTATATGACCTTGTTTTTTTTTTTTAAAAATCATAAAAGTGAAATAATGGTGAAGATTGAACAAAAAATAAAGTCAGGAGCAGCAAAAAAGGGGAAACATATGGATATACAATTGTTTGATAAGAGGATCAAACTTTGGACTGTGGTCATTTGATCAAATGAAGTCCGATCTTCAAAAACTAAACATTAATGGAAAGATCTTTTTGTTCATATACTTTCTTAAATTATTTTTAGATTTGGAGCTATTTTATGCCGATAAAAATAATAATAATTAGTATATGACCTTGACCTTTGCATATTATGCTTGATTTTTTTCTATGAATTTATTTGTTTTATAAAAATGCATAAACAGTCAAATAATAATGAAGACTGAACAAAAATTAAAGTCAGGAGCAGCAAAAAAGAGGAAACATATAGATATACAATTGTTTGATAAGAGGATCAAACTTTGGACTGTGGTCATTTGATCAAATGAAGTCCGATCTTCAAAAGCTAAACACCAATGGAAAGATCTCTTCACAGACTAAAACTTTTGTTCATATACTTTCTATAAAATATTTTTAGATTTGGAGCTATTTTATGCCGATAAATATAATAATAATTGGTATATGACCTTGACCTTTGCATATGATGGGTGATTTTTTTCTATGATTTTATTTGTTTTATGAAAATGCATTAACAGTGAAAAAATGATGAAGATTGAATAAAAAATAAAGTCAGGAGCTGCAAATAACCTTAAAAGTCATTCTTTTAAAATGTTGATTTTTCGAAAATATTGGTTATATTTGACCGCGTACTGTGGACAAACCATGCATTTCTTAAAATCGCCACACCATATATTTTGTGCGTATATGTCTTGCGAATCATATGCAACAAACAAAATTCTCCTATCTCATCTCTGAAAAAAATGGGGACTTTTTTCGTAGACCTACCTTTATTTCATCGTTTTTTTCGAGATTCGAACTTTCAACCTCCTGTAGCACGAAAGTTTTATATACGCAAATAATTGAATCGTATCATATTTTATTAAGTTTCTGACAAGGAACACAATGCAAAAAACTACATTCGAATCGGACCTCAAATAACAGAGTTATTAGCCCTTAGTCATTTTTACAAAACGCCACCTAGCGGCAAAACTAAGACAAAAATGAAAATTTTCTCAACGTTAGGATCAAATTCAGATCTTAGGACAAAACTGGTAAAAAAATCAGAAATGTGACTTTTTTCTATCATGGTGATATGCCGTTCACAAAAAAAGGTTAAAAATAATAATAAAAAAAAAAAAAAAAAATAAAACAGAAAAGAAGGTTTTCGCAGCGTGCGAAAACCTAAAAATAAAACAGAAGAAGAACAATAGGTTTTCGCAAGCGATGCGAAAACCTAAAAAAAAAAAAAAAATAAAACAGAAGAAGAACAATAGGTTTTCGCACTGCGAGGTGCGAAAACCTAATAACAAAAGTTTGGAGAAAGCCGTAATGACAAAGGCAATATGCTTATCGGTCCTGGTGTACACAATTGCATCCTAAAATGCACCTCATTCTCTCAAATACGCATCGCAATTCACCTTTCAACACGGGCAGTATTTCCTGCGTAGGAACGTCCGGATAGAGGGTAACCAACCCAATAACCGCCTTCTTTTCTTACTTCAACTTGCTAGATTTTCGTGTACAAGCCCTTATCCGAAAAACATGAATATCTGCCATGTTTGTTGAAGGAATCATCTGAAATTTTCAGGACTTTTTGCACACCGTAGGCTACGGCATTCCTGCAAATTTCAACTTCATACGTCAACTTGCCGATTTTATATGATTTTTTAAATAATTCTTGCTTAAATATGCATGACGTCATAATCACGTGACCAAACAAATATTCCTTGCAGTATACATCACTTCACTTTTCAGTGTCTTAATCCTGAAGAAATCATAATTTTTGACTCAAAGTTCATGAAACTACAGCGTTTCAATTTCGTTAAAAGTACACTTTTCGCCTTTCTGCCATAACTCAACCAATGCAACCCCGATCTTCAAAAACTTAACATCACTGGAAAGAGCTCTTGAAGAACTAAAACTTTTGTTCATATACTTTCAATGAAATATTTGTAGTTTTGGAGCTCTTTGGGGCCGAATAAAAACACAATAATCGTAATATGACCTTGACCTTTTCATTTATTTTTTAACTTTTTAATTGTGAAGCCCTTTCAAACATAACAATACATAAATTGTGAAAATATCATGAAGAATGAGCTAAAAATTAAGTCAGGAGCGACAAAAAACATGTTTTTGAAAATTTAATTTTTCCTAAAATTTAGTGAAGTTTGACCGTTTCTAGAGGACAAACCATTCATTTCTTAAATTCGCCACCCCATATATTTTGTGCGTATATGTCTTGCAAATCATTTGCAGCAAACAGAACTCTTCTATCTGATCTCTAACAAAAATGGATAGGTTTTTCGTAGACCTACCCTCCTTTGCGCAGTTTTTTTGCGAGGTTCGAACATTCAACCTTCTAAAGCTCAAAAACTTTCAGCGACACGTACCTCAAAATATATCATATTTTATGAGGCTATCAACAAGGAACAGAATGCAACAAACCGCATTTGAATCGGACCTCAAATAACTGAGTTATTAGCCATTTATAAATTTCATACAAAACGCCCCCTAGCGGAAAAAGTAAGACATAAATGAAAATTTTCTCAACGTTAGGATCATCTTCAAATACGTGGTAAAAACTGATTAAAATTTCATAAATGTGGCTTTTCTGATCACGGAGATTTGCCGTTAACAAAAAAGGTTAGAAAAATAATAAAAAAAAAAAAAAAAAAAAAATAAAACAGAAGAAGAACAATAGGTTTTCGCACTGCGAGGTGCGAAAACCTAAAAAAAAATAAAACAGAAGAAGAACAATAGGTTTTCGCCCAGCGATGCGAAAACCTAAAAATAAAACAGAAGAAGAACAATAGGTTTTCGCACTGCGAGGTGCGAAAACCTAACTAGAACCGCAAAGCGGCATCTTGGTTTTCGCTTTTAACTTGACTAGTAAGAGTACTGGTTTCAACTACAGACATAATTGATTGAGATTAACTTTATTCGAATATTATTGTAAGTTGATCAAATGAAGTCCGATCTTCAAAAACTTAACACCATCAGAACGAGCTCTTCACGAACTAAAACTTTTGTTCATATACTTTCTATAAAATATTTTTAGATTTGAAGCTAGTTTTTGCCGATAAAAATAACAATAATCGGTATTATGACCTTGACCTTTTCATATTTTCATCGTTATTTACTATGAGTTTATTTGTATTATTTAAATGCATAAACAGTGAAAAAATAATGACGATTGAACAAAAATAAAGTCAGGAGCTGCAAAAAAGAAGCAACATATGGATTTACAATTGTTTGATAAAAGGATCAAACTTTGGACTGTGGTCATTTGATCAAATGAAATCCGATCTTCAAAAACTAAACACCAATGGAAAGATCTCTTTACAGACTAAAACTTTTGTTCATATACTTTCTATAAAATATTTTTAGATTTGGAGCTATTTTATGCCGATAAAAATAATAATAATTGGTATATGACCTTGACCTTTGCATATTATGCTTGATTTTTTTTCTATGATTTTATTTGTTTTATAAAAATGCATAAACAGTGAAATAATGATGAAGATTAAACAAAAATTAAAGTCAGGAGCAGCAAAAAAGAGGGAACATATGGATATACAATTGTTTGATAAAAGGATCAAAATTAGGACTGTGGTCATTTGATCAAATGAAGTCTGATCTTCAAAAACTAAACACCAATGGAAGGACCTCTTCACAGACTAAAACTTTTGTTCATATACTTTCTATAAAATATTTTTAGATTTGGAGCTATTTTATGCCGATATAAATAATAATAATTGGTATATGACCTTGACCTTTGCATATTATGGGTGATTTTTTTTCTATGATTTTATTTGTTTTATAAAAATGCATTAACAGTAAAAAATGATGAAGATTGAATAAAAAATAAAGTCAGGAGCTGCAAATAACCGTAAAAGTCATGCTTCGAAAATGTTGATTTTTCGAAAATATAGGTAAAGTTTGACCGCATACTGTGGACAAACCATGCATTTCTCAAAATCGCCACACCATATATTTTGTGCGTATATGTCTTGCAAATCATATGCCACAAACAAAATTCTCCTATCTCATCTCTGAAAAAAATGGGGACTTTTTTCGTAGACCTACCTTTATTTCATCGTTTTTTCGAGATTTGAACTTTCAACCTCCTGTAGCACGAAAGTTTTATATACGCAAATAATTGAAACGTATCATATTTTATTTATAAGTTTCTGACATGGAACACAATGCAAAAAATCGCATTTGAATCGGACCTCAAATAACAGAGTTATTAGCCCTTAGTCATTTTTACAAAACGCCACCTAGCGGCAAAACTAAGACAAAAATGAAAAGTTTCTCAACGTGAGGATCAAATTCAGATCTTAGGACAAAAGTGGTAAAAAAATCAGAAATGTGACTTTTTTCTATCATGATGATATGCCGTTCACAAAAAAAGGTTAGAAAAATAATAATAAAAATAAAAAGAAAAATAAAACAGAAGAAGAACAATAGGTTTTCGCAAGCGATGCGAAAACCTAAAAAAAAAAAATAAAACAGAAGAAGAACAATAGGTTTTCGCACTGCGAGGTGCGAAAACCTAAACAAGAGGGCCAAGATGGCCCTGTGTCGCTCACCTGAGTAAGATAGCTGTGTTAGGCATAATGACAAAAAATCTAGCATCTAAAAGTGTTTTTCTAACATTTGACTAAGTGACCTACATATTGATCCTACCTGAATTTGCACTCAACTGGGAATTCATGCAGTCATCATTCATATTAAGTTTAATGAAGACTGGGACAAAAATGTAGGCCTGTAGAGTGTTCACAATGTTTTTTCTAAGATTTGACCTAGTGACCTAGTTTCTGACCCCACATGACCCAATTTCGAACTCATCCGAGATATCATGTAGACTAACATCCTGACCAAATTTATGAAGATTGGGCCATAACTTGGCCTGTAGAGTGTTCACAAGGTTTTTCTAAGATTTGACCTGTGACCTAGTTTTTGACCCCACATGACCCAATTCGAACTCATCGAGATATCATGTAGACAAACATCCTGACCAAGTTTCATGAAGATTGGGCCCAAAACTGTGGCCTCTAAAGTGTTTACAAGGTTTTTCTAAGATTTGACCTGGTGACCTAGTTTTTGACCCCACATGACCCATTTTCGAACTCATCTGAGATATCATGTAGACAAACATCCTGACCAAGTTTCATGAAGATTGGGCCAAAATTGTGGCCTGTAGAGTGTTCACAAGGTTTTTCTAAGATTTGACCTCGTGACCTAGTTTTTGACCCCACATGACCCAATTTCGAACTCATCCGAGATATCATGTAGACAAATATCCTGACCAAATTTTATGAAGATAGGGCTAAAACTGTGGCCTCTAGAGTGTTCACAAGGTTTTTCAAGGATTTGACCTAGTGACCTAGTTTTTGACCCCACATGACCCAATTTCGAACTCATCCGAGATATCATGTAGAGAAACATCCTGACCAAGTTTCATGAAGATTGGGCCAAAACTGTGGCCCCTAGAGTGTTCACAAGCAATTGTTGACGACGGACGACGGACGACTGACGACGCACGACGCACGACGCACGACGGACAAAAGGCGATCACAAAAGCTCACCCGAGCACAAGTGCTCAGGTGAGCTAAAAACAAATCAACAGAAGAAGAACAATAGGTTTTCGCCCAGCAGAGGCGAAAACCTAATGATTTGACAAAACATTAAATCATTGTCAACACTTGTTTAGTCTGTTTGTTTGTTTGTTGGGTTTAACGTCCCACCGACAGTACTTCAGTCATTTGGAGACGATGTCTACTTAATGCAGTTATAGTGCTGCCACACTGCAGTATCACGCCGTAGACATGTGGCATGATACCACGCCCAGTCACATTATCCTGATACCGAGCCAACCCGTCCTGCAACTACCCTTATATGCTGAGCGTCAATCAAGGGAGCTATAACAGTATCATTATTTACGACTTTGGTATCGAACCCACGACCTCCCTCTCCCGAGGCGGACGCTCTAACCACTCGGCCACCGGGAACGGTACACTTGTTTAGCTAGTAATATCAATATGATATAAGTAAAAAGTGTTTTTTTGCAATTTATATGACTAATACATATCTGTAAACTTACATTTTCCGATAATGCTTCAATTAAGGTGAAAGCGAAAGTAGAATATTTTATGAAAATTCTTACAATTGGCTTTAAATTCGTATTTTTTATGTAACTTCCTTATTTTTTGATCAATTTAAAAACTATAGGTGCCAAAAACATCGTCTTAAAATTCTCTACATCTCCAATGCTTAACGTAAGGACATATTTCTAATGATTCTTAAGATATTAGCCGTAAAACTCTGACATGACGGCAAAATCGCTGAAATTATACATGTTTAAATTCTTATTTTTGATGTAACTTCCTTAAAATTTTATAAATTTCAAAACTTAAGGTACCAAAATAATCGTCTTAAAATTCTCTACATCTCACATGCTTAATGTAAGGACTCATTTTTAATGATTCTTAAGATATAAGCCGTAAAACTCTGACATGACGGCAAAATCGCTGAAATTATACATGTTTAAATTCTTATTTTTGATGTAACTTCCTTATACTTTGATCAATTTCAAAACTTAAGGTACCAAAATAATCGTCTTGAAATTCTCTACATCTCACTCGCTTAATGTATTGACTTATTTCAATGATTTTAAGATATAAGCCGTAAACTCTTACATAACGGCAAAATCGCTGAAATTCTATATGTTTAAATTCTTATTTTTGATGTTACTTCCTTATACTTGGATCAATTTCAAAACTTTAGGTACCAAAATAATCGTTTTAAAATTCTCCACTTTTTACACGCTTTATCTATAGGAATATTTTTAATATTTTTTGAGATACAAGCTCTTAAACCTCCCGAAAAATGAAAAATCACCAAAGCTATATGCACGAATTTCGTTTTTTTCCCCATTACTCCATGAATCTTAGGTCAATCATTAAACTTTAAGCAACAAAATAACGACCAAACATTGCTTTACAAATAATATTCATCATCATATTTTCAAAAATCAAAGGTTTTCGATATATAAACTGTTAAACACACTGAGGGTTACCAAATTTTCGTTTTTCCGCCATAACTCAACCGATTCAACCCCGATCATCAAAAACTAAATATCATCTGAAAGGTCTTTCTAAACACTACAAATTATACGCATAGTGTCTCGATAGAATATTAACCGTTTTTGAGATATTTAAGGCCGAAGAAAAACCCGATAATTAATATATGACCTTGACATTTGGGATTTTCCGGAAACGGAAGTGACATGGCTCCATAGAATCTAATACTGCATTATCAGACAAATTTTTAAGCAAATCATACAAAAAATAAAGCCTTCAGGGCTTAAAAACCGTTAAATTTTAATACGAAAGTTTTATTAGCATTATGACGTCATGTGACGTCATATGACGTTTATCTTTTCAGAATTTAAAAAAGACCTAGAGACCAATATTCAGTTCAAATATTAAAGCGATTTTATACGCATTTGAAATTTGACGTCATTAGTTCGAATCTTGGATTCGCCATCAAACATTTGTCTTTCCAATTTGGAAAAAGGCCATAGATTTTAACAATTAAATGTAATTATAAAATCGGTCCAGAAATAATGGCTGTAGACCGCGTACAACCTTTTTCACCTGACGTCAAATGAATATGAAATTCATTGCATCTGAAAGCTCATGGTTTGAAATATATGCCATAAAATTTTCATTGTTCTGAGTCAATGGCAACACCTCGAAATTAACACAAATATAAGAGGAAGAAAAGAAGAATAAGAAGAAGAAGAAGAATAATAAAAAAACAAAAAAAACAAAAACAGTACAAACCCAATAGGACTTTCTGCCAGTAAGCAGAAAGTCCTAATAATAAAAAGACAGT
>CM037785.1:726497-776497 GCA_021229015.1 Solen grandis
CATTCGGTCAAGGACATTCATATATCACAATTCGTTCCTTCCATCCGTAATTAGAATGGTGCACATTGTTATCTCAATTGCAAAATGCAAATTATCTTAGATCTTTTATACTACCTACACATGTGAAACCGCCGATTTATTATTTTCATGGTGATACATTCATACACATATTCAAACACAATTATCACTTTTCTTTTCGTAATGATGTTGATTCTCCACTATGATCGAAACGTCAGTCCATTCAAAGACCCATTCAACATAGATGTGAAACGGTCCGCAATAACGTTTTTTCTCGAGGCGAAAAATAAAAAACGGGATTAGAACGAGATTTCGCTGAGACACTTAATATCTTGCAGGCGTTTCAGACAATTAACAGACGTTTTACAGTATCACTCATAAAAGAAATCTGCGATCTAAAGAGAGGCATACCTATATGGTTTAGTGGGCAATAAATTGAGGATATTATATTATAACTGATATGAGCAATTTTACACATCTCACGTTATCTCGCGGTCACATAATCATGTCAAGCAAGTCAAGAGAGTTCATCATCAGCACCAAAAGGTTAAGCTCAAAAAAAGTCACTTTCTTATATGTTTATACGTTCGTTGTTGTTCTTTTAAACCTCAAAGTTGAATTTGAACTTCTACTTGTTTCTGTTTAGTTTTTAAATGTTCCAACCACGTATTTCGCCTATGTGTACCAACTTTTTTTCTTTATTTCTCTTACTCTCATTCTTTCTTACTATGTTAAAACTTCAAGCTATAGTCAATTTGCTTAAACAAACACTGCCATAGTATATTTAAAGTACATGTTCAACTATTTTTATCTTCGTAGGATGAATTCATATTGATGAGGCACAATCTAAAGGGACGGTGCTAAACTAATGCAAATCTTCTGAGACGAGTGTGTTGCGCATTTGATTAAAATACAATTAAATAGGTAATTAAATTCATCCCCAATTATAAATCAAAGCGATGAGAGCACTGTCAAAAGCGAAAGTTAAAATGTGTGAATTATAAAGTCAATCCCCCTTTTTTTGTGGTATGCATGTAAAAAATCAGGGAAGTTAAATCTTATTAAAACAACAGGAAAGGTAGATTAATTTTTTTATTGGTCTCTGTCAAATTAAACCAAAATAGATAAGGAATAGTGGTTCTTAGTTTTGGTCCTCTCAATACCACTAATACTGCAATTTGCTGCAGACAGAAATAATTTTAATAGAAAAGCAAGAAAATGGGACAAGATAAAATTATTATTCTTTATCACTTCACATCCTTCCCTTGTGTAAAGAATGATATTAATGCCTTCAACAGTTTTTAAAATATGTTCTAGAATTACATAATTTCACCATACAAGTAAGTAATAGAGATGAAGCAAGGTAGAGTTATTGTTTTTTCTAAGTAAAGTTTAATCATTGTATAAAAAACTAAATCCCTAAAGTACTTTCTGAGTTGTGATATACAGATGCAACTAGAGACACTACAGTCATTTGAGACTCTAACAAGAAAAGATTAAAACAAAATGTTTCAATTGACGGCTTACATTAAACATACTGCCCCCTCTCATTTCTATTGTTTTGACCTTATAACCAAACCTGTATATGCGCAGGACCATCATATTAGAAAAATTGGCCTCTCTATAAATAATTTATATATAGAGAGGTCGATTTTTTCTACTGAATATCAGGGTCCTGTGGTCTATGATTTAAATCAAAAGGTTAACAAAAGCAAAACAATGGAAGCATAAAAACTAGAATTAAAAAAATCTAAATATATAACCCAAGAATATAAAAATAAGTATTACACACAAAAAAGAAAAAGA
The DNA here is from genome assembly GCA_021229015.1 of Solen grandis. Lineage (NCBI taxonomy): Eukaryota > Metazoa > Mollusca > Bivalvia > Adapedonta > Solenidae > Solen > Solen grandis. Next base: position 728,322 of record CM037785.1, read on the forward strand.
AAACGGTCTCAGCTGGACTAGAATTCACGACTCCTTGCAAGAACAAAATACTGAACGACGCTCTAACCAATTGAGCTAATTCCGCAGCCGAAAATTTGAGGTGCAAATAAGGTTATTTACAGGTAGTTTAATGAATGAAACTGTGAAGGAACACTGAATTATAAACTTGCTTCTTTTACATTTTTATTTGCACAGAAATTGTGATTATACCCAATGCTTTCAAAATCCTGTAATATATCTAACTTTTATCAAAACTGCAATGTTGACTTCTACAACCAGTGGTACTACTTTTCAACGCGAATGTATGGAAAAGTGGTAGTAATGTGATTGTGATTCTTCAAATGATCGATTAAGAAAATATGTAGAAAATAATGTGAAAATAAGGATTGAAATTCATTTTGGGTGTGTGAATGCTGTGACCTTGACTAGCTACCAGTTCTTTATTGTGCCTGGTGACTACTTGTTCCTTATCAGTTACAATCTGTGCACAATTACTTGCACACATTACCGCGCGCGCACACACACACACAACTTACCGAGGTTTTGCATGTGTGTCTGATACCTCACTTTGACGGTTTGTACCACTGTTTATATATGCAAAGTTTTGTCATGCCGAAGTAAATTTTCCGAAGTATACGTTTTTGTACCTTGGTATGAAAATCAACGTTAAAACTAACCATCATTTCAACCCCGAAACCAAACCAAACCGCATAAATTAACACTAACCCAAACCCTTATCCTACCCCAAATACTAAAAAGTCAAACAGAGGAAGGAATTTTCTGCCCTCAACATATCGTTTACACCCCTCTCACACACATACACGTGAGTCACACTATTTCATGGTTGGGGCATAAACTGCATACCAATTAATGCAATTTATAAGTCATGTAGTACACGGCCTATTTACTCCGGCGAGGAAACATTGACGATCAAAAGGTCGAGACTAGTGATTAGAGACTAGTGATAAGTAATTTAAAAGTGTGTGTATGATACCGTCTGCGTAATGTAGTATGGCATGGTACCACATTTAGTTATTGTATGATGCCATAATAGGGTAGTATGGCACCACATTGGGTGAAGGTAAGATACCACGTTGTGGAAATAGCTGCAGTAGTTGTAATAATGCTTGTAATGGCATGATACCGCGAGGGGGGACCACACGTATATAATTTTTTAGTGTGGTATGATACCACATGTTTTAATGAAGTGTGGTATGATACCACATGTTTTAATGTAGTGTGATATGATACAACCTGTGTGGTATGATAACACAGTATAAGGACTGTTGTATAACTGCAATTCTTTGCTCGTAAACGAAACATGAAGCATTTACAATTATAAATAAAATCCATTTTCCCCGCTGTAATCGTGCCATCTTAGTGAACACTGGTGTAAAATCTTAAATAAACAATCCTTTATTCTACGGCAAATTATCCTGTCGTTCATGCCTAAAATATAACATTTTGCGTGTGATTTGCGTCAATGTCCATTCCAAGAAATGTGTTTTTTCTGAACAGTAGAACACGGGGGTGTAATTTATCTAACAATATAGCCCAGGTATATTTATTTTGGGAGACGGTATGTATATCGAAGTTTTATATAGGTCAAATCAATTCTTCACAGTAGTTCGTCGAATAACATTGTTAATTTAAACGACGTCATTTGGAGACATCGGACCAAAAAGTAAATTATGTTTGAGACAGACCGTTGTTTTGAATGACATCATTACCGTAATTCATGCGTGTTTACCGTATGAACCTCATGATGCCGAGGCCAAGATCGGATGGTGTCTTCCCAACTGTCCCACTTTTATATAAAACAGTAAAAATCAAGGTGGGACAGTTGGGAATCATGCTTAATTGGATAACAATAGACTGTCATGGATGAGTGACTATAGTCTTTACCTAAATGGATGGAATATTTCAGTGCAATTATTTGTCTTATTGTCTTATATTATTAAGAGAATTTGAATTTTTTTTATGGTTAATTTCTCTTTTTTTAAAAAGTTATATGCTATTAGCAAAATTATTTATAATAAGTATTTATAATACTTATTATGTTTTAGGATGTTGTCAGTATTCTCTCTCTCTCTCTCTGAAATGAAGAAAACAAACTCTTTATGTTTCATATATTTATTATTTTTATTTCATGTGTCATGAACAAATCAAATAAAGACAGGGCTATATTCGGATGTGGTACAATTTATTGTATTTTGTTTTAATTTGAAAACAAGCATTTCATTTAAACAACTGTGACATTCCACCCTACTGATCTGTTCTATACAGAGTTACTCGTCAAACCGAATCAAATGCGATGCACAATCGGCATACTCCATCACAGTGATTTCTTCAGCCATGTACTTGTGTTTCAGGGCAGACAGTCTCTGTTCAAGTTGTCGGTATTTCCTCCTCTTCTTTTCTCTCACTCCTCCGGCACTGTGCTGAAGAATTTTGATAGCATTGGCAGCTTCAATCCTTTGTATTGTTTCCAAGAACTTGTAAATGTTCGGATGTGACTGTCTCATACTTTTCTTTAGTTTGTTGTGCCAGCCTTCCAAGTTGTTTGTTGTTCTTGGTCCTTCTGTCTCGTGGTTTCTTCGCGTGCCCTCTTTCGCATGAGTTGATTTATTTCATGGCGCTTCAGTTCCATGTGTTCGGCTGCATGATTATGGGTATTGGTCACAGAAACTGGAATGTTGTCAGCTGTTGTGATTTTAGCAGAACAGGTTCGGACATGACAGACCCAGTACACCCTTGTTGGTTTTCGGTTTTTGACCTGGTATCTGAATCCATTGTAAACCAGACTATCACCACCACGTTGGTTCTTGACAAACTGCACACTCACTTGTGCATTTGCCATTTTAGCTTATAATTTCAGACGATGTTACTTAGTGAAATTTTACTATCAAATGAAGACATTTACATCAGAATGTAAATATATTGTATCTGATACAGTTCAGTTCATTAATGAGATATCACAGTTTGAAAGTCACAATAAATTGATAACCAAAAATGTTAATTACTTCAAATCAAATTGTTTACCTTAAGTAGTAAACTGCTAGATCAAAGGACTTTTTTTTGTTTGAAAGTCACAATAAATTGATAACCAAAATGTTAATATACAGGATAAATGGACTTTAGTTGGACCAATCAATTAACACAATTAAAGAAAAAAGTAGCAGAGGTGATAATTATCTTAATAAGTTCAAATTATTTTTTATCTTTATCAATTCACATAAGCTTTAAAGCCAGAGATCAAAGGAATGCATGTTTACACTATAAATTACAATTAATTTAGTAACCCTAATTAATGGACCTTAATAAACACATTTTAGAAAGAAATAATACAATATAACTAAAACATGAAATTTTACCTCTTAAAATACAAAATCAAAAAAAAAATCAGAAACAAAATCAGATAATACAACTTCAATTCATTTTAATGTGTTGTAGTTTGAAATAGATTATAATCCCTTATCAAAACACACCCAGCAAGGTGCTAAAAATCTTGAGTGGGACAGTTGGGAAACAAAATATCAAAAAGTGGGACAGTTGGGCATAAACCGATCGGATAGCTCCGGGAAGTTCCGTTATTTTCTGTATTGCTCGGCTCATTTCGATTGGAATGGGAAAAATTGACTTCATTTATATTCATCGCCGAATTCCCCCGGCTGACTTATTCCGTCTCAGTACATGACATCATGCCGCGAGAGAATAGCCGTAATACAGTAGTTATTGATTAAAATATTGACCAATGAAAACGCGACTTATAAATGCAACACTCTTCGGCGTGGAGGCTTGATAATCATGTTAATAATAAAATGCAGCTGTATAGAACGACCCATTCAGTCTGCCTCTGACCACCTCCTCCCTTCACCTTTGTCACAGGGGATGACAACATCTAGGCTGAATTAGCCGAGTCTGTCATTCCCACTTTGGCTTCAAAAATTTTGATTTTAGTACTTACCTCACATCTGTGAGGCTTTTCAAAATTGTACCTATTTTGGCATACAAATTCATCTTTAAGGAGTTTGGGTCACACTCCGGGGTCCGAACCATAAAACAGTTAATACTGTAGACGGACCCTCAGCATCTTATAAACAAACAAAAAACGACCTTATGATTGATATTAAAACGTGATGCGACCAATGAAATGGCGTAATTTGACACACACTAAAACGAACAAATTCAGCCGTAATATCACACGGCCTATGGTATAGGGGCGCATTTGTTTTGCTATCGCTAAAGTAGAGTTTTGGAATCCGCATGACATTCTGGGAATGCGTAGTAACGTTGCACTATTTAATGTAAAAAACAATTAGAACAGTGTTCTTGTTTACAAAATGGGCGCCGCACTTTTCCCATATTGCAGTATTTAGATGAATCATCAGATTTTTTAGCACTAAATGCATTTTTTAACTCAGACATTTCAGTTATCATAAACATAAACCCTTTTATATCCATGGATAATGAATTAACGTAAACATTGTTGGCACCGAAAAAAAAAATTTTTTCCGAACTATGCTTATCCGAATACAAACCAACACACAATTGCGCCATGATGAGAAGAAAATGCACAAAACACTGCTTTAATTCTGGTAATAAAATAATACACTAGTGAAAAAACACTAATCAAACATTAAGTACAGTTTAAGTGACATCAAAAACCCCGTTTACTCTGTAACAAGATGGCGGAAAGTAAAGCTCGTTACGGCTTTCACTTTACTCTCCGCCATCTCGTTACGTCACGATCATGCTCTCTCCTTAAAAATGGAGAGTAGAGTCGTGGGTCAATTCGGGGTCCGCCCACAGAGCCGAGTAGGCAGACGGACCCTTAAATAAACAGAGTTATCAGTCAGTCGTGGGTCAATTTTGCCACACTCGTGTTACGTTCTAGGTGTTAGTTTAACTCGAGTCTAACTCTCTCGACACTCGAGTGTGCAAAACAAACACGATATAGATGATCTATCGATCGACCGTGGGTGTCTTTCGATCGTTCGATCTGATATTGAGAATGTAATATCACAACTGTATCACCTTTGCAATCCCCGGACAAACAAGGGCAATGGGGGGTTTCTTCGAAATATACACCTCGCACTTTTACTAGAAAAAACTGAATTGGATCAACTTCAGAGAAATGACTAAGGTGTTTTGAATGCGAACCGAACTGATTAAGAAATTAGAGAGATATTCCGAATGTGTTTATCATTCACCAATCGGAAATATTCGGGTAATTCCGTCGTAGTTATAGCCGAGGTGTTCCGACCGTATAATTCACCTGAGATTAGTATGCATCCCCTATATCTGATTCTTTATATTTAAAGAATTTAAATTTAAATTTCATTTGTGCGTAGGTGATGATTTAAATCCATATTTAAGTATTAAATAATATCATAATCTGCGAAATCTAATATTTTAAATATATGTCTAGGCCTTTTCTAAGTGAAATACAAATGCATTGCAAACCACAAAAAATCATCACATTAAATACAAAATAACTTTTACAGGTGAAAACATATCATCTCATTTCTTAGAGAAGCATTTGCCTGTATTTCTTGTTATTTCACGTGCTCCGGGCCAACTCTATTTTTAGCTACTCAAAATGACGTCACGCGCTGATTGTATCAGGTGTCCCGAACAGCCTTGATCTTGTTTTATGTACCAATGTAAAGTACAACGCTGTGTCGATAATTCACACGGAAAACAAATAGGATTGGCCAACAACTTAATTGTTTTTATAAAGTTTTAAGACATGATATGTTAACTTTTCTTCAAACTCGTTCTTCTTCTTCTTCTTCTTCTTCTTCACACAATCAACTGCAGTATCAACTGCAAAAAACAACACAAAAAAGAACAGCAGGGAAAAAATGTAAATAATGCACACATAGGTGGAATCAACGACTTGGTATATTATACTTTTTATTTATTTTACGTCTATTGTGTAACAAGTTCTGGATAGTTCTTGGGATGGCCCAGTTCTTTACACCTGGGAAGACCATGAAACAAACTTGCCTCCAAACGGGATTCGAACCCATAACCTTCAGTCTTGCTGTCGGGTATGTTACCACTGGAACATGGTGCCCTTCATAGACATAGTGGGGTGACAACATTTGACCGGTTACATCAGTGATTGAAAGAAAGAAGGAAAGAACGAAAAAGAGCGATAGAAGATGTTTAGAATTGCATCATTTAGAGACAACATGTCTAACCACACAAAACACAAAACACACACACACATAGACACATTTCAAAACTACATAAATTTTTTTTTATTTGTTACATTTTTTTTTGCTAGCGCATGCTGGAGGCTTGTAACAAACTCTTTTGTAAACATTTATTTAATTGGTTACAAGCGATTTCCTCGTGTTTTCCTGGGTTTTCCCCACTAATGTCATGTGCCCCTCCGTACCTCTTCCCAGGGATGACGTTTCAGCGTAATTCATAGAACGTTGAAATCAACGAGGCGTAAAATAATAAGCGTTGTTTCACGTCATGCGCTCCGTCCTCCATGTCGCTTAGATTTATAAACAATGACCTAGTTTTAACATCCCTTTACTGATGTAAATTTATTTCTAAAACGTACTTACCAACATCTTCAATATACATGTATTTGTGTTAATTTAGATAAATACATTTATCTTTTATGTTCCCCGAAAACGAAATCGGGAAGCTTATAGTCGGTAACATGTTCGACTGTCCTTCTGTCCGTTTGTCCAGTTTGTCCGTTGTAGTAATCGAAAATCAGGGATTTACTTTAAAACTTCACACATAATTTGATAGTGCACATATTGATAGAGTGACCGTTTAAAATGAATTAAGAGTTTCGATATAAGAAATATTATAATGGTTTCATGTTTCGAATGGTTGAATGGTGGTGCTGCTTATTTTATTAGCCGACATGACTGTTAATGAAAGATGTATAAATACATATACCGTGGCCGTGTGGTTAGAGCTCGGGGTCGTGGATTCGACGCCCTTCCGCGACATACCAAGGTCGTAAAAAAATGGTACTGGTAAAGCTCGCTTGCTTTTGCGCTCAGCATGTAAGGGAAGAGCCAGGACTGGTTGGCCCGGTGTCAGGATAATGTGACTGGGTGTGGTATCATGCCACATGTCTACGGCGTGATACTGCAGTGTGGCAGCACTATATCTTTCTCAAGTAGACATAGTCTCCAAATGACTGAAATACTGTTGGTGGGACGTTAAACCCAACATACAAACAACATATGAAAATATCCGTGTAGTGATCTGCTGATATGAAATGACTGGTATCTCTTTAAATGAGCCAGGGTAATCAAAAAGTGCAGACCCCAACCGTTTTCATCGATGATTAGAAATAACACAATTGCTCCCCCCCCCCCCCCCCCCCCCAAAAAAAAATAAATAAATAAATAAATACATAAAAAAATAAACTTGTGCAATAAACGTGACCGTGATCTTAAATCATACTAGGCCATTGTATTGAACTGTATTAACAATACAATGGCCGTCTATCAAATGATCGAAAGAAAAGCATACGCATGCATTTTATAGCTGATCGATAAAGGAGCGCTGGCATTACCATAAAGGAAAAAATAGCCGTCAGTGCAGTTTTTTCGGTGTTTTATCAGGTTCTTTGTAAGTATTTACATTTTTTTGTAAAGTTGATTGCTATAGAACTCAAGAAAGTCGTTTGAAAAAGGAGGGGATTCGGAGTATTTTCCTATTTTTCTAGTTTGTAAATATTTCACAACTGCCGGATATGGGTACTTTCTGTATAGAACTTAAATTTTACTCAACAGGATAAAGATTTCTTGTTCAGGATTCCGTGCTGTGTCTGATCACCGAAACCTGTCAGGGAATTACCTTACGGACCAGCTGACATATTAATCATTGTCAATCATGGCTTGACAATGGAAATTAATTTCAAAATTACCAATTGCACCAGGAAACGATATCTTGAAGGTTATAAACCAAAGGACCGATAGTCCTGAGAGCTGCCAATTGAAAACTACTGCTACAATATCCTAGCTTATACGTTAGTGCTAGGCAATTCATGGGATTTTGAAATCATAGACACGTAATAATTTAATGGATTAAAATCTTTCAGAGCAGATACTATGACGCTCTGCTAATATACTGTCATGGTTAAGATTATATTGTATCAAAGTTAAGACCGGGACTGTGTTGGTATATAGGTCAACCTTTATAAACTACTTTCCGATTTTTTTATGCGCAGTACATATAAACAAATAATAACAATATCGCTATATCCGGAGTTACAAAGTCAAATTATCATAAACATGTTAAAATTAATCTGATTACAAAACTTACTATAGCAACATGTAGTAGAATCTGATATGTGCATTTGTTATTGGGACGTTGCTATGTCCAAATATTTACAGACGCGGATACGATATTGAAAGTATCTTACGAACATCAATGCAATGTCGACCATTTGTGTTTAATGTATTCAAGTTGCGTCAATATTTTCCTATAACGTTTTAAGATACATATAATTATTTTGATCTAAAATCTTTCACGGGTCCGTACATATAGCCGCAGACTATACTATCTGCGAGTATTAACCAGAATGAAATATTAACTTCTCATACTAGTTGGTGATATGACCATAGAATATGGTTTAAATACAACTCTTTCTGTAACAGTTACTTACACGAAAAAGATACTAATAACTCACGACATTTGGCCTATTTCGTGGGGAGCATTTATACTGAAATTTGAGTTATCAGGTCCCGGAGACGGAGATCATAGCAATGATACTGAGATTTGGAATCAGAATGTAGCCCAAACGCAGTATGACTAAAGAAACTGAAAATAAATCTAAAAAATGTACATGGCATTATTTCATATTTCGCTGTCAAAATTTAATCGCGAACAGTCATCATCGTCGTCATTATCATCATCAATTCGGTAATGCTATGAATGCTATGAAATTTGACTAAAACAAACCATTATGCTCATAATATATTCTTATTTAGTTTTATAATGAAATACGAATGAAGTAAATAGTCAAACGCTAAAATATTTGATAAATATGTTGTTGTTGTTGTTGTTGTTGTTGTTGTTGTTGGTGGTGGTTATCAGTCGCGAACATTAAAGATTATAATATTACTCAAGAAATGACCAGTGTTTTATACGCGCATATAAATGTTTCCAGGCTCTGTTAGTATCAACCTCATTAAAACCATATCCTATAGGTTTTGATGACATCGCAACAAATTAGATCTTTGATAGTTGACTTCGGCGTGATCCCATGTCTGCCTCAAGAAATGTCCTCAAATTATTGGAAAACCCCAAACATACAAACACCATACAAATGTATTTGTGCATTTGCTTAGTGCTTTTCATATTTCATCTTAATTCCGGTACCTAAATAAAAATAAGATAATACAAAAACCACCTTGTTTTCATTAAATAAAGTCTTGACAATGTTTACATTCCTTATTTTTTTTTAAATATTTTATCCGTTCATTTTTTTTTCTCAAGAGCTTTGTACGATTATATTTGGATAGACATTGACGTCATGATACAGGTAAATCTATATATGGCCGCCAACAGTTGGCAGACAGTAAATACTTGATTGTCAATAGTAAATAAACACTCCCTGTATCTGGGTCAGCCGAGATATATACACCAGGCGTTACCCTCTCATTCATAATTTTGGGTGGTAACAACCCTGCATAACCAATACATGTATATTAATGAAGATATGGGGGAAAAAAGGATAAGATGACTTAACGCTGTGCTGCTGATAAGTTGGAGGTTGTAAGTACTCAGGTGGCTCACTGAGGCCGCCGTGGATCAGTGGTAACATACCCGACTACGAATCTGAAGGTTGTGGGTTCGAGTCCCTTTCCAGGCACAAGGAACTGATTTAACTCATGGACAGTCGAGAGCGATAAGTATACTTTGTAAGAATTCCACCCCACCCCCCAATCGAAGTAAAATAAATTTGTTTCAACTAGCAGACCACCTCATATAGATAGCTTGCGGTAAGTCGGTGGTACCTTTTTGCACTCAAGATCTTCATCCATATGTAATTAGCTAGACGTCACGTTGCCACAGTGACGGTAACGTCCAGAACAACACCAACGAGACTAACACCAACAAGAGAACTACCTTGGACCTAGACGGTTACCTGCAAACCATCAAGTTGACTATAAATTATATATAGGTCAGTAGGTCATGTAAAATTTGATACTGTGCCCGGATGAAAACTCCGTCCTCCGGAAGCTTTTTTCATTCTTTAGGGATCGTCTTTCTTTCGACAATTTAATAAGAGCTGTAAGAGGTGATCATTTGAGCTTAATTTCAATTTATTTTGATCAGCAATTTCAAGAAAGTTTTTTAGGTGAAGAAAATATTTTCTTATATAATTATATATAGTATTACTGATCAACTTTATGTTCAAAATTATCAATCTAGGATAATCGACTTGTGGCGAAAAACAAAACAAAACAAAAACAAGAGTTGTCAGAGGACATCACGCTCGACTATTCAAAAATGTTTAATGGCAAATCAAATGAAATCTATTTCAATTCTTACCCTTCACATATCCTGCATATAATGATAGTCTGATACCCCTAAATATGTTTATGAATACTAAAAGCAACCCCATGCCTAGTTACAGGGTCATAAGCATTATACATGTAACACTATGCATGCAAATCTTTAACTAATTATCCGAGTTAGAAAAGGGCCATAATTTGTATAAAATTCGGTTCGAAAGTTATCCTCCCTGAACACACTCCTAAATTTTCTAGTCAGTACCATAAACAAGTAGTAGTAGCTTACATGCAAAACTTAAACCAAAAAGCCTCAGTCAAAAAGTGGCCATAATCTGCATTATATTCAGTCAAAAACTATCTGCCACTGTAGTATGATACCATTGAGCATATAAAAAGTAGTTTCAAATCAAACCCATGCCTGGTAAGTGAAATATAGGCATGAAATTCCATGCGTGCAAAACCTTAACCAAACTTTCTTAGTTAAAAAGTGGGCATAATATGTAATTTATTTCATCAAGAGTTATCTACCTTGATAGTATGATACCCCTAAACGTATTTAAGGTATTTCAAATCAATCACATGCCTGGATACTGAGATATAAGAATGACAGTACCTTGCATGCAAAACAAAATTTCTAAGTTTAAAAGTGGCCATAATTTGTAGTATATTCCACCAAGAGCCATCTACCTTCATAGTATGATACCCCTAAACGTATTTAAGATGTTTCAAATCAATAACATGCCTGGATACTGAGATAAAGGCATGAAAGTACCTTCCATGCAAAACTTTAACCAAATTTTCTAAATTATAAAAGGGGTCATCGTCTGTAATATATTCCATCAAGAGTTATCTACCTTGGTTTTCTGATGCCCCTTAACATATTCATAAAGTTTCAAGTTAATACCCCATGAATGGATTTTGAGATACAAGCTGGACAGTAGCGGTTTATGCCCAACTGTCCCACTTTTTGATATTTTGTTTCCCAACTGTCCCACTCAAGATTTTTAGCACCTTGCTGGGTGTGTTTTGATAAGGGATTATAATCTATTTCAAACTACAACACATTAAAATGAATTGAAGTTGTATTATCTGATTTTGTTTCTGATTTTTTTTTTGATTTTGTATTTTAAGAGGTAAAATTTCATGTTTTAGTTATATTGTATTATTTCTTTCTAAAATGTGTTTATTAAGGTCCATTAATTAGGGTTACTAAATTAATTGTAATTTATAGTGTAAACATGCATTCCTTTGATCTCTGGCTTTAAAGCTTATGTGAATTGATAAAGATAAAAAATAATTTGAACTTATTAAGATAATTATCACCTCTGCTACTTTTTTCTTTAAATTGTGTTAATTGATTGGTCCAACTAAAGTCCATTTATCCTGTATATATTGCTAAGTGATTGGATTAAGAAATACAAACAAGTCCTTTGATCTAGCAGTTTACTACTTAAGGTAAACAATTTGATTTGAAGTAATTAACATTTTTGGTTATCAATTTATTGTGACTTTCAAACTGTGATATCTCATTAATGAACTGAACTGTATCAGATACAATATATTTACATTCTGATGTAAATGTCTTCATTTGATAGTAAAATTTCACTAAGTAACATCGTCTGAAATTATAAGCTAAAATGGCAAATGCACAAGTGAGTGTGCAGTTTGTCAAGAACCAACGTGGTGGTGATAGTCTGGTTTAAAGGATTCCGATACCAGGTCAATTACCCGAAAACCAACAAGGGTGTACTGGGTCTGTCATGTCCGAACCTGTTCTGCTAAAATCACAACAGCTGACAACATTCCAGTTTCTGTGACCAATACCCATAATCATGCAGCCGAACACATGGAACTGAAGCGCCATGAAATAAATCAACTCATGCGAAAGAGGGCACGCGAAGAAACCACGCCGATTCCGTCAATATATGAAGAAGTCATATCCAGTCTGAGAGACAGAGAATGGGACGAAGATGCAGAACAAGTCTGCAAAGGATTACCAACCTTCCCCTCCACCAAGTCATCTCTATACAGGGAAAGAGGTGCATTGAGACCGGGGATACCAAAGTCCAGGAGTGACATAGATTTGGATGGAAAATGGACTGAAACGCACACTGGTGAGCAGTTCCTACTGGTTGATGAGGCAGAGAATGACAACAGGATGCTGATTTTTGCTACAAGAACAAATCTCCAGCATCTGGCACAGAACCCAACCATATATGGAGACGGAACATTTTATGTGTGCCCAGACATATTCAGCCAGGTCTACACACTCCATGGATATATTGATGGACACATGTATCCGTTAGTGTTTGCCCTTCTGCCTGGAAAAAGTGAAAGGATTTACTGCAGACTTTTTCAACATCTTCAACAGAAATGCAGGGAAATAGGAATGGAACTGGGACCAGACACACTCCTGATAGACTTTGAGGCAGCAACCAAGCAGGCAGCTCGCAGAGTGTTTCCAAATGTGAATGTGAAAGGGTGTTTTTTTCATTACACACAGTGTGTTTGGCGGAAGATACAGAAGCTTGGCTTAGTTGGACTGTATTCTGAGAATGAGGACTTTAAGAAACTAGGAAGAAGAGCTGCAGTTCTGCCTCTAGTCCCCATACAACATGTTGAAGATGTGTGGTTTGTCGCACTGACGGATGCTGAAAATGCAGAGATTCCAGTGGATGTTTCAAGGTTCACAGACTATGTCACTGAACATTGGGTTGAGGGAGACAAGGACAACTGGAACCATTTCGAGACAGAAGGACCAAGAACAACAAACAACTTGGAAGGCTGGCACAACAAACTAAAGAAAAGTATGAGACAGTCACATCCGAACATTTACAAGTTCTTGGAAACAATACAAAGGATTGAAGCTGCCAATGCTATCAAAATTCTTCAGCACAGTGCCGGAGGAGTGAGAGAAAAGAAGAGGAGGAAATACCGACAACTTGAACAGAGACTGTCTGCCCTGAAACACAAGTACATGGCTGAAGAAATCACTGTGATGGAGTATGCCGATTGTGCATCGCATTTGATTCGGTTTGACGAGTAACTCTGTATAGAACAGATCAGTAGGGTGGAATGTCACAGTTGTTTAAATGAAATGCTTGTTTTCAAATTAAAACAAAATACAATAAATTGTACCACATCCGAATATAGCCCTGTCTTTATTTGATTTGTTCATGACACATGAAATAAAAATAATAAATATATGAAAACATAAAGAGTTTGTTTTCTTCATTTCAGAGAGAGAGAGAAAATTTTAAAATTATTAAAATACTAATGCAATATATTATATGAAAACAAAAGAGTTTGTTTTCTTCATTTCAGAGAGAGAGAGAGAGAATACTGACAACATCCTAAAACATAATAAGTATTATAAATACTTATTATAAATAATTTTGCTAATAGCATATAACTTATTATAAATACTAATGCAATATATTACTAACCATAAATACTATTGCAAATTGCTCTTAATAATATAAGACAATAAGACAAATAATTGCACTGAAATATTCCATCCATTTAGGTAAAGACTATAGTCACTCATCCATGACAGTCTATTGTTATCCAATTAAGCATGATTCCCAACTGTCCCACCTTGATTTTTACTGTTTTATATAAAAGTGGGACAGTTGGGAAGACACCACAGTAGCTTGCATGCAAATTTTCCATTGCATGCACAACTTTTACCAAAAGCTGCATCGCCAACGCCGACGCAAGGGTAATCTTCGAATAGTCGAGCTAAAAATAAAAAAAAATAAAAAAACGTGTTGGCGTAAGATAAGACCAAATTAATATTTGAGTGATTTTCACCGGTGGAAAATCGATACTAAGGGGAAAGAATTTCGCCGAAATGTTTTTGAAATGACAACTAAATGAAATATATGTTTCGTGTTCTCGAAAATGCACTGAATAACAGTTTCTTTGTTAAATGTAGATTTTTTTTAACAAAACATATATCTTAGATGCACATTGAGACCTATTTGGGGCCTATCTGCATGATCAAGAGTATATTATAGTCTGTTTCACCGTAACGGTTATAGTCCGCTTCACTGAAATGATGTTAACGCTATATATTATTTTGACTTGCCTGAATAAAGCGCCTCATAGATGATTATTTGTATACATTATAATTATTATCGTTCTCTATTATCCATAACTTAAGGTAAAGACCCTGTAATATTTCCACTATGTCTTGGACTACTTATCCTCTACCAAGGTACCCTAATGAAACATTAGGAGACATTGGTTATCTCAGTGAAAGGCCATGAGGTCCGACATGTAGCGGAAGCATTACAGGGACTTTACCTTTAATCCCCACCAACTTTTTAAAAAAAATATTTCTTGTTTTGTATAAAATTATGTCAGTTTCCAGGGCAACTAAAGCGCTACATGGAGCACATTTTTTTTAGCTTTTTTTGTGGAGAAGGGACTATTCATGATTAAAAATTGTTTAACGACGAACGTCGGCAAAAATGTAATCTCAAAAGTTTTCTAGGAGCGTGTTGTGCGCAGGTGAGCTAAAATTAGATATAGGTACTATATAGCGAGGTCAAGATCTTAAACCAACTTAGGAAAATTGCATATTTTGCCTGTTTCCGCGAATATTTCTATGCCCAGGATCGATAGATCGGGGCGTTTTGTTTTTGGTTTGTCTGTCTGTCTGTCTGTCTGTCTGTCTGTCTGTTTGTTTGTTTGTCTGTTTGTCTATTTGTCTGTCGGTTTGTCTATTTGTCTGTCTGTCTGTCTGTCTGTCTGTCTGTCTGTCTGTCTGTCTGTCTGTCTGTTTGTTTGTCTGTTTGTCTGTTTGTTTGTTTGTTTGTTTGTCACAAAACTCTAACCTGTACCATGACACGGAAGTCCTCCTACAGCCTCCAAACTTTACAGGTGCATGCACCTTGATGAGCTCTATCCGCCAGGCGGCCTTGACCTTCAAATGACCTTGACCCCCGAGGTCAAAGGCCCCCGGGGGCATGATGTTCATTCGAACGTAGCTTGTTTCCATGCACCTTTCAAAAGGCAACATAAATTATCAAATCAAAGATTAACACAACCTCAGAAGACATGAAGAAACGTTCAATAAAAGTAGGTTACAAATCTTCTGTTAAACGTCATGAGTAATTGAACTTTAAAGTTCAAATCCATCCCAGTGCGAGCGGACATACTAATCTCAAGAGACAAATTCCTTAAGTGACAGAGATTAGCTTAGAATATGTACGTCATCACGATTGCAAATCATCACAAATATATTTGATATTAGATATGTAACACCCTTGTTGGATTAACATGATCAAACGAATTTAGTATTCGCTTATTCCATAAGGATTATCTTGAAATTATTGTAAATATAAAAATAAATTTCAAAGTCAAATTAATGTTTGTCTTTTATAAGACTATCAATACTATCAATACTCCATTAAAATAGATTACATTAAATTTTAAAAAGTGAGGTCAGATTCAATAACGATGTTATAATCATATATTTGTAGAAATATTTCCATCGATTGATCTTAATCGTTATTAATTCTGACACCTAAAACGCATGTCTGGCATGGTACATAAATTTTAATTTCAAAAAAAAAGAAGAAGAATGTTTTCCTGTCATGAAGGGGTCGCTGTCAACACAAACTGGGTGGGGGTTGTGAAAACATAAGCTATTATTTTTACAGTAAATCATGTTTGTTTTTTTGTCTCAGTAATACTCAGTATACAAAATCATTGCATATAAGTGAATACAATTTGCAAAGGGCTTTCAGATTTGGCCACACATTCAAATAAATATTTCTTCACACATTGTTAAATGGACAATGGACTATGTTGCAGTGTGTTTGTTTTTCAGCCAAGACAGCAAACAGTGTTGATTGAGTGTATGCAAGATGAAGATGTGACAAGTAATATTTTCTTCCAACTACGTCCTTAAAAAAAAAATGACTTATGTTTTCACCCCCCCCCCCCCCCCCCCACACACACACACTTTAGGTTCACAGCGACCCCTTAATATGAAATAAGAATAATTACCTAAACATAATTAGTTTCTAGACCTTGAATATTGTCAGGTTGTGATTTTATTTCAAAACATGACCTTCTTATATACAATCCTACCCAAGTGATTTAAACCTGTCTCGGTGACCGAGTGGTTAGAGTGTCCTCCCCGTAACCATGGGGTGTTTGGTTATGTTCAGATATGCAAAATTCTTTAATTTGGGACTGGTATTTCTATTGCCTAGTTCCAGGATAGGGTGATAAGGTATAGTATTATCCCACTGACATACACAAAGACATAAACAGAGATAGGAATATCCTGTAAAAGACAGACTATATTGTTGAAACACACTGCAGATCACTGAATTGCAATCTTTCAAAATAAGTATGGAAAAAATCACAGAGGAAAATGTAACCATATCATAAAAAAAAATATAATAATTTGAGAGAATTGGAAAATTTGTTACGTGTTTTTGTGAGAGTTAGACTAGCTGCCGATCAATGTTTAATAGGTCTTTAACATACATCACATCTATGTCTCTACAGTCAAACCTCAAATGACTGAAAAACTGTTGATGGAACTAAAACGGTGATTTTCATCTCTCTGTTCTAAATATGTTGAATAAGGAAAACCATTAACATTTTGTTTTTCTTCGAAATGTGTAAAAAGATCGTGGCTAACTATTTTTATAGGGTTATTTATTTCCTACTTTACTGAGACCTACCGTATTTAGATCACCCTACGTTCAGTTTCATTACTCGTTTGTTGTCAACTTTTTTGTCCTTCCATTTAAACCATTACCTGATAAAACTCATTTTGACGCCTTGGCAAACAGAGCAGACCCAGATCAGACAGCATGTGTACATGAATAAGCATGAGTCAAAGGGTTAGACGGGTGTAATAGTCCTGAAGCATACAGTTTCCTTCTTATCTTTCCTTAATCTGGTCATGAATGTGAATTAGCGTGCACCCATGGAAAGGCAAGCCCTGAATGCTTCAAAGAAATGCACATAATCCTTGGCCCAGTTGCAATTACATGTATATCAAGTTATTCATGTCATATTTTCCTCAAACGTTGATTAAATCAGTCAACTGTATTTCAGTAATTTAGGGATTTTTAACCTTATTATGAGTTATCTGCAATTCTGGACGTGAAGCTGCGCGTCTTCATCATCATCATCATCATCCTTTTTTCTATTGTGAAGTGTAAAAGCACTTAAAATGCATGCACAAAACATATTACTTATCAACCGTAAAATCTTTACTATGGTTCTAAATGAAAAATATCAAAATTGTTGTTGTTGTTGTTGTAATTGTTGTTGTTGTTGTTGTTGTTGTTGTTGTTGTTGTTGTTGTTGTTGTTGTTGTTGTAATTGTTGTTGTTGTTGTTGGTGGTGGTGGTGGTGTTGGTGGTGGTGGTGGTTATAGGATGGCAGAACAGAGTAGAACATAATACATATACAGATTTTATTTGCGACTCACATTGTTCATCTAGATCTGCACCAGTGCACCTTTGACCCATTTCTTTTCACAATTAGAGAAGTTTGCTTTCCAAGGAGTGATAACATATTTCTGTGGGAGAGACTAGTTGAGTTTGGAGATTAGACGCGATAAGTGTAGGTCAGTAAGTCCGTATACAACGTACAGTTTTCACATTACATTCTAATCTGTCATTGCTAAATTTAGACCACGTGCTTTACATCAAATGAATATTTTAACCGGTCTCACTGGCCGAGCGGAAAGAACGTTCAGGCCATGGATTCGATCCCCGGCCCTGACATACAACGTAATTAGGGGTCGTGGATTCGATCCCCGGCCCTGGCATATGACGTAATCGGATGGTTGTGGACTCGATCCCTGACCCTGACATACCACGTCGATCTTTGGTCCTTCGACATACCACGTCGATCTTTGGTCCTTAAAAACCATGTAATTGAAAGGTCATGGATTCGATGCCCGGCCCTGACATACTACGTAATTGGAAGGCCATGGATTCGATCTTTGGCCCTTTTTAGCCATGTTATCGGAAGGTCATGTTCCAACCCTAACAAAGCTCGTAATCGGAAGGTCATTGGGTTTAAAACACGTAATGGAAGGCCTGGATTTAAACCGGCCCTTGAACCACGTAACTGGGCGGTCGTGAATTCGATCCCCCGCGCCAGCATGGAACATAACCGAAAAGTCATAGATACGAACATTTTCTTGAACATGCTTAGCCCAGTTTGTGTTTGTGCGATCATGGTTCAAAACTTCACCACGGCGTAAATAATATATATATAGATATATATTCTGACTTTTCATCATTCAGCTGATGATGCTGATGATGATGATGATCATGACAATGACGATGATGATATTGTTGATTATGATTATGATGATAACGGTGGTAGTGTTAATGATAATATGTATGTCTGTTGTTTTTATTGTTGTTGTTTTTTTTTTTTGTTTTTTTATGTAATTCTTATTGAGACTTACGGTCTCTAAATTCTAAATTAAGTCCTTGCATCGAATCTCTGTTTGTGTTAATACTGGAAAAAGTCCCGAGAAATCGCTGGAATGTTATTTACTGTTGGGATTCGTTTGATATCATGTTCGAGTGCCCAACCACGGGACTGGGACCATGGGTTTCACATAAATAAACCGGTCATAGTGGCGCTTGGCTGTGAAGCCGAATGTTGTGGTTCGATGCCCACTGGGGTCGGGCAGTCTCTGTTATGAATGACCTACACTTTCTTTCTGATGATCATTCGTTTTCCAACGCTGTTCTTAGCTAACTACAGAAATGCGTGCTAAAGTTTCTGTACTGCCAGAATCCCGGGAAAGAAATGCTAGTGCTTGGTGAACAGGCAATCTGTTAGCCTTTGATGGCATAAAATGGCTTTTAATAATTCAAATAAAATCAAATAAACCAAGATTAACACACAAAAAGAAGAAGATAAAGTTAGAAAGGACTTATTGCAACCTCGTGTTCTTAATTTCAAGGGGGAAGGATAATAGTTGCACCATTGGAAAATAATGCAGAATGGACTATTTAATGAGAACTTCTAATTGCTTTGAGCAATAATAGTTTTGTTGCGAGCTGCATAGTAGAATTAAATTCTACAGAAATGACAAACGAATTGCCAATTATTAGTCAATCTGCCAGCAGAGTTGTCGTTCGTTCCTCACTAACCATCTCTGCAATGGGCTCAATGACAAGAATCTTGTCAAAACAGAAAACACTTATTTAACGCCAATTGAGGTGTTTTTTAAGAATCTAAAGTATAGAAGCATTAAAACTTATATTTTGAATCATCATAAAACGTATGGAAATAATATTTTTTATTTATTTTTATGTTGGGAACTATTTTCCTGCTTATTACGCAGATAGGAACAATCCGCAGATGTAAATATTAACATATTCAGTCGGATATCGTACCTGTGTATGAAACCGTGCGTCATTACGACGAGAATCTTGTGCTGAGAGACAAACAGCGTGAATCACGTGAGATTCAAAATGTCAACAACGGTCTGATTGGTCCCAGTCACAGTCTCTATTTATGCACATTTGGAACTACTTTCTGAGCCCACTACAGAGGTGAATGTAATGTAAGCCGATGTGTTGGTGTGGCATCGAATACGACCCACTTAATACTACACAACCAGAAGGACCATATAGCCATATACCATGAACATCGTGGCACGCGGGTCTACAGCATGTTCCTTCCAAGCCTCACACGACAAGAACGATAAATAAAAGGACCCGTGTAGTTAAAATGGGAGGGCACAATACCAATTTCGTTGCTTTGTAACACTCATGTAACGTGACTTTGGGGCTAGTCGAGATTCCTTCATAAATGTAGACACGTGTATTTTTTTAACAATATACGAAGACCCCACCCACCATGTTACTATTTTTAGATTTATCCAATATCGACAGATTCACCATACATTCTCACAAACTGTGCAATTTTATTTATATTAAAACAAAAACAACACAACTACTGAATGGATACTGAATAACTATGATACTCTATATACATAGTGATATTTCGTAACGGCGCCAAATCCGACTCAAAAATCAGCTCGTCCTCTTAGTAACATTGATATTATACAGTTACACTGATTTACATTTGGGCGGGGGTGTACGTGTTGGAATGGAGAAAAGGAGGCTAACGGTACCTGCCAATTTATCAGCATGCACTTTCCGCTCTGGGACATCACGAGGAAAGTACTACCATGAATCAGGAGGCAGCCGCCCTACAACAAAAGTACACAGTCTGCAAGCAGCGTTTACTATGTTTGTTTGTTGTTTTTTTTTGTTTTTTTTTTAAGGATTATGAATATGACATACATTATCACGATGTTGCTCTAGATCTTATAAGTACCAGTATCTACCAGTGGCAGTGGGTCCGACGGACGCGAGCTGTGTGAAACATATCATCCTGAGACTATTCTTGAAGTTTTAATTTGGTAAACATATGTTTTTTTCCTAGCATAAGATGACTCTCGAGAGGACGATAATGGCTATTTTCATTCTTTTTGTTATTATTACCAACAAGTGTGATAAGGTCTTTGTGGCAGAACTGGCTGGTTCTCAGTCTTCACTTCCTGGTGGCTGGTTCTCCTGATGTAGTGACCCGATTAACATCAGGCAGTCAAGGACATGTCAGAACCGGGATCAAGTAGGCTCTGGATCCCTGAGTAAACAGATTTGTTAGCTTCTTTAACTGACAGGCTGAAGACAAATAAACTCGAATAGACACGATAGCCACTTATTTGGGGGATAGAGGGATTAGGGACCTCGTCCTGTAAGCTTTTAATTACATTGACGTCATCAAAATCCCTAAATGAAATTATCTGAAGTGTCATCAACGGAACAGAAAACAAACGAGTCACGCTCACTGTTGTCTCTGTAATCAACTAAACAACAGAACTGGATGAATATTTTTAAAATAAAAGAGATAGGTAGATTATACAGGATATTCAAAAAGCCATAAATAAAATGACATTCTTATTCCATAAGGAGTTGTTACCGATAGTTCATTGTCAAACAAATCAGTTTACGTCAAATTGGACCCAGACATTCTTAACTTATCGATATTTAGTATTTGAACCTAGGAAGGTCATGAAAAAAGAAAAGAAATTTTAGTTATGGGCACAGACACTTATGATGAGGTCAGAATCTATAACTATTTGCCGGATTTTTTTCTTCAAATCTGTTCATTTCATTTAAATAAAACTAAGTCTATCAAAATAACGAAATAAGAGAAGTGGTACAAACTGTATGATTTATGGAATCCTACGGGGCGTTTCTTATGCCTCTTCTCTAAATCATTATAGATCTGTCCTCACCACAAACGTCTGTGGTTATTGTAGAAAGTAGGCTAATAAGTTCAACATTAACTGTTTCTGCAGACAATGTTACACCATGGTAAGTGACAATCAAAGGATCTAGATCAGACTAAAAGGAATTTTCAGTCTAAATATGTAGGTGCATCATAATTATGCAAACAGAAATTATTTTGTTATATTTTCAATAAACTGTGTACAATTTAAAGTAAATGTGCTTCCAGTAAACTCCGGCGCAGTGGATTTGTCCCGCATCATTCACTACCACACTGAGTTGCCACGTGATTATGGTGTGCTAAAAGTACCTGTGATTTAACTAAAATTCGGCTATTTTTCAACTCTCTGTGTCAGAGATCTGCGTAGGGGATTGTTTTTCAAGTTGATATTTTGAGAAAACTGGTAAATAAATGTCATGATGTCCCTAAATCATCAAGGAATGTGTATTTATCATACAATACATGCTAACTGCATTTTCTAAACGTTTAATTTATATGTATATATATTATTAACTGTGTGACCTAAAAAATGTTGAGGAATTTGAACCAGTGGCCCCTAATATCTTAAAAAGATAGGCAGTCCTGCGCTTACATTAAACATGAATATTCTTCAAAAAGATAGGTTTTCAGCCTTGAGCGCCTTTTTTTCCCCTACTGTGACATGACATTTAATTGCACGCGGGAGTGTACCGTAATAAGTTTACTCGACTGTAGAATCTGATAAAAGGTATGTAACTTAAAATAGACGAAACGACGTCAGTGAAAATATTTATTTACTTCATATGAATTGCTATGGGTAAAAAATACCTTTAGCTGTTACTGTAGCCGTACATGTTGAAGAAGTGTTAATATTGTTTTTTCTTATAACTACAAAAAACAACTAGAGTTCCACAAGAAGAAGAAAAAGGAGGAGGATAAAACTGACTTAAGTGAATTAAGATCATAAAGAAAGCAATTGAAGCAGTTTGGCTATATAGAGATGTAACTGTGTGACCTACTTAGCTTCGCTCTCCCCATCCCCCTTCTCGAAGCTTTTTTCTTCCCTTCCCTTCACCATCGCCTTTTTTCTTCCTTCTCTCTTTCTCTATCTTGCGCTCTTTGTTCTTTCTCTTCTACTTGTCTGTTCTGTCCTCTTTTGTCCCCCCCCCCCCCCTCTCTCTCTCTCCCCCCCTCTCTCTCTCTCTCTCTCTCTCTATCTCTCTCTATTGCTCGTTCCCCAACTGCGTATAAGTAGGGCCTGAATTGGACCGCCTAACATCGCGGTATTGACTGGTTGATTTGATTGATTAATTGATTGATTCTATTTGTCCTTGATATTCTCTTTAATGTGATATATTCGCATATTTTGTAAGTAATTCTGGATATATTGCTTATATTGTAAAATTATTAAAATATCAAAGATGCTAGAGAAAGAGAGAGAGAGAGATAAAGAGAGAGAGAGAGAGAGAGAGCTTGCATTACTTGATGTTGCCAACTGACATTATCAAATACTTAGAAACTTAATTCGGTGTTCCAAGAAATCACACTAAATAAAAATTAAAATTCGGCATCACGAGTTACCAGTGGACATTCATAGAAAACATCAAGATAGTCATGTAGCTTAAAAACATGCATTTAGATCTCAAGTTTAAGTTTTTAATCCGTTCAAATGTAAGACATTATGTAGCTATATTAAGTTTACATCGTATTAACTTGACCCTCAATACTAGTCTACATATGATATGACGTCATTCCGTTAGCACAACCAATCAAATTTCTTTCGGCTTGGTTTTCCACGAAAACCTCGTTTTGAAATCGTCGTATTTATAGCACTACGAGCATGTGTACTTTAATTGTCAACTCTGATCACTGCAGTGTTCAGTCCATGTTTACAACTTGTGGATCAAATACAAATTTCTCGAACAACGCAGGGTGAGAAAATATTAATATCACTTCAACGGTCTATGGTTTTAACAAGCGAAATGGGTAAATAGCTAGTTGCACTTATAGTGTATTACTATAACGTGCGTTTTTGTGTGTGTAGATGTGTTTTCAATGTTTATTTATAACTAAAACAAGATCTACTATAACAGAATTAAGTTCAGTGACTTATTCATTGTTTTTTGTTGTTTTTTTTTGTTATTATTATTATTTTTTTTTTTTTTGCAGTTAGATTAATATGCAAATGCATACTCAAAGTTAATGTCAAATTCATGTATGCAAATGGTGTGTGTTTATATATATGTATATATATATATATACATATATCAACCAATTTTAAAAGTTAGCAGATATGCGCTTCAAATTGTTTTTGGAGGCAATAAATGTTTAACACTTATTTGTGGATAGCCATTGTACGCCATGCATTGTCTTCAGCGACAAATTTTACCATCATTTCAGACATAGAGGAAATAAAAGAAGTGTTGGCACGATTTGAAAGGGACGCTGAGCAAGACTGTGATCAAAGGGTAAGCTTCTCTCTCTCCTTCTCATTATTATTATTATTATTATTATTATTATGTCGCTTTACCGTATTTTATATCTTGTTATCATTTTAAAACAGGCAATATGTAATGCGTATAAAGTAAACCAATCTTTAGATATGCAATATTGACCTCCATATGTTCACAAAATATTATTTTCATACTAAAACCATTCAAATGAATATATTTACTGAAATTACACCAAACTTATATGCCATTGCCTTGTAAAGAGATGCTAAAATTATTTAACGATCATATTAACAGTGATTTTGAGAGAATAAATGATACATGGGTCACGTGACCATTTCCAGGTTCCACAAATGGTGTACTGCCGCCAGGAAATGTTCCCAGACATGATACAGGATGTACAGTCATTGTCAGACTTCGAGTCTGAAGACCTCACGTGTCCCCAGCCCTCGCAGGTCATTGTTTCCGAATAGATCTGCTAGACCTGGACCAGTACTTGCCGCACGCGCAGGACAATTCCTTTTACGAGTGTTCCACAACGTCTTGCCAGGACGGTAAAGTGTATATAGACAGTGCGTGTTGTGATTATACGAACACCGTGAACTGTGACGTCAAGAGAGAGACTGAAACCACAGATACTGTCATCAAAAGAGAGCCTGGTCATTATGCACAATACTGTAGCATGTTTGAACACAACAGAGACAGCTATGAGCAGAACTCCCCTTCAGCGGACACTACTTATCCAACCTCCTGGAACCGGACGCTGTCCACAGTGTTCAATTATTGCGTTGAAGATGTACTGATCGCTAGTAAAAGCCTCCAGATCTCCCCCGGTGAGTGTGAATATACTATTTTTTAAGACGTCAGAAACTTTTAAGAACCATGTATTTAGAATGACAACTCAAATTGATAAAACACTGCGCGGACAAAATGGTGTACATACTCATATCTCGCAAATTCTAAATGTACAACGTCAAAAAAACGATGCATAAGTCCAGTGATTTGTGCAATTTCTAACTTTCCGATGAACAATGACGTACTGGCACGAGTTTTCTTTTAAAAATATTCTCAGCGTTGGTCAAATTTTACAAATCTTGTATTTTCTTAAATACTAAATTCTTTAACCAACTTGCTAACTGATTAGTTGAAAGAAACGATAATCTACCACGCCATACTTAATTAGAAGGAAATTATGGGTCAAGTTGAATGCAAGTCAATATTATTATTAAGCATCTATAAAACTGTAAACTCGTCTCCAAATGACTGAAATACTGTCGGTGGGACGTTAAACCCAACAAACAAACAAACAAACATAAAACAGGACTGGGCTCGTTAGAATGGCAGGCACTAAGATAGGAAAATATTGAAAAGACAACCTATTAAAATCTTACTGAAAATTCTGAAAACATTTTCCAGTCATCTTATAGTATTGTGTGTAACAAACAGTTGTTGAATCTTTCCCTGCAAAATAACCCGTTTTATTTTTAAAAAAATCAAAGACATAAACAAGATTAGGGTAATAAAATAAGTAAAATTATCTGTAACAAGTGATATATGGCTTTTAATATTGTGATAACACGCTATTATAACAACAAAGATTAACGTCTGATTGAAAGGTGCATTTCTTCTTTTTTTCCCCATTAGTAGTGTAAGGGAGATAAGCGATGCTAGTTTACGAGATGTGAGATGTTAGTGAGTATATCGGAAGGAGAAGTCATGTTCTATCAATAGATCACAAATGTTTGTCAATTGACCGAGCGTGACTACAAACACTTATAATATTGTATTCAAAAGTACACTTTACATAAGATTTGTTTGATAAATCTTCAGTCGTGCAAACGACTGATCTCGTGCAAACGGATGCCGCGAGAGAATGTTAAGCAACGCGAAGATCTTCGTATTGTGTATACTAGCATATCTTTAGAAACTAAAATGAATGAATTGTAGTTTTGCTATCACCTTATTATTCATTTATATCAAATGTTCCATTTCACTTCATGGACACACTTCACTAGAAAGTATCCTCTGAGAAGGTGTCAAAAAGGTCTCTAAACACAAACTTCGTGTTATTGCTACAATTATAAGGATTCATAGTTACTTGACCCCCGGATATACACACACAAACTCAAACAATCAGATGACACAATCCTCTGGCATGCCTGGTTACGTGTTAATATAATTGTTAATGCTGTACTTAAAAAAACACGTGATTACAATAAATAGTTTTTTAATTGTCTAGTATGACCATCATATTAGAAGTGTCTAATGTAATAATGGTACGTGCAGAGTTATAGAACATACATTTTCACCAGGAGTAGTGATAGAATATACATTATCACCAGGCATGTTTCTTTGAACTAGCCCATGAACCATTACCAAAGACAGGGGGTGTTTTATTTATTTTTGGAATTCTAAGAAATCACAATTAGTCTGACGGGGAAAAAATGTATTACCTTGACGTCTGCGCATGTGCAGTCGATGCGCGCATGCAACCAGATGTGGTCCAGATCTGCTGAGTTCATTGTGCTTTGTCACTAGTACCTACCCACCTAAAAAATGTGCGTCGGGTAACTCCAGACAAAGAATTTTTTAAGGTCAGCCCTATCTCAACAGACATAACATTCTGGTATTTTTATTCGCTTTCTTCATCACTGAGTTAAACAAAAATGTCTTCTGCTTGCAGATCCCTACTGCTGGTCACGTGAAAATGTACACGACTGGATCAGGCGCCAGTGTCACGAGTTTGGCGTGCCGTTGCCCGACATGGACAGATTCTACATGACAGGCCAGGAACTGTGCAGCCTGACCGAGGAACAAATTAAACTCCTGTCCCCTGAGGCCGGCCCCACACTGTCCTCCCGCCTTTATATCTGGCGATTTGGTAAGTTAAGAATGGCGAACCACTTAGTTACTCCGTTTCATTGAAAATAATCTACATGCACACGTATGTTAGAAGATCGATCAAAGTGTTTTAAGACCAGAATGCACAGTACAGATCGCCAGTACAGATGCCACCGACTATATGCCTGTATAATTATATTTGCATCACATCGTCTGCAATTTATTACAATGGAGTATATTATTTTCATTATCATTAAATGTACATTTTGCTATTCTTATTTTGTTATTGACCACTCACACTATGTAACTCCATGGTTGCGTATTGTCACGGCTTTAAAATCCCACATGATATTGCGGTTTCCATCTGCAAATGAACGTGTTGATTTGAAACCTTGACCTACTTTCAGCTTTGCAGAAGACATGCCCTACGCAGCCTGATTACTCTACACACCTGCAAGAAATCCCTGTCCCGACCTCCCCTAGCCTGCCTTCCTCACCACGGAGTGTCTGTTCCCAGGGGTGGGACGACGATGTTCAGTCAGTCCCTCGCCCAACCAGGCAGTTTTCACCAGGTAGGTTCAGTATTTAAATAGCACTTGTTTACATTTTTTTGTAAAGTATAAATATAGATATAGCGCGCCAAATTTAAAATCAAAATCCTACACTTGCAATGATCTTCAGTTTGTTTCTTTTTTCCCTGATATTTTCACCGATGGTTTGCGTAACTTGACGTGTTTAAACTTACATTTGCTTATTAAACATTAGACATTGTAGGAATGTAATAAATTGTAGGAATTTCTAGTTGTAGAGTTTTCATACTTAATAATATGACTTAGATATACATTGTGCACGAGCCTTTATTATGGTTTTAAATCTAAACCAGATATCAAATATCCATTAAAATTCAGGAATATAGATAACACTTCAGACAGAAGTAAATAACCACAAAATCCTTGGCTACAGATAATTTGAAAAACAAAAATACATGTTATCACTTTCACCTTGACTGACCACATGTACCTGTTGTGTATTTGCAGTTCCTCCACATGAAGACGTTAGGAACCAATCAACCAGCACAGGCAGACCATCCGACTGTATCAGTTCCTCCGACTTCTTCTGGAGGACCCCTCTGGAAGGTACAAAGATTGCATCCGCTGGATCGACAGGTCTCGCTCCATCTTCAAGATCGAGAACTCCATGAGAATAGCGAGACTCTGGGGAAAGAGAAAGAACCGCCCTGCTATGAATTATGACAAACTGAGCAGATCAATAAGGCAGTATTACAAGCATGGCATTATAAAGAAAACAGAGCAGCAGAAGAGGTTGGTCTACCAATTTTGTAAGGCATAGTTATCCGACTGCAAGTACCCGGTGAGGAGGAAAGAATGCAGGTTCAATAGCAAATGGATGATGGCCTCGCCAGCGCACGTGCTTTTCCGTGTCATATATGACATGGCGACACTCTTGCCACGGCGATACTGTTCATGTTTAATGGACAGGGCGTGTTTGAAGTTCTGAAGATTAGAAAAATACTGGTATCCGAAGTTGTTCAAGTACACTAAAGCTGCGCTGTTCTGAGAGCTGAATGGGGAGGGATAGAATTCCTCAGGAAACTGAGAGTACTGCTTTTTATCCAGTGCCCGATCTTGGTTTGAGAAGATGTCTCGGATTAGACGCGCCTCTCTCGATTTCGCAGTTCTTCTGTATTTTATGGGGTTGGAAGTTAGACTGGGAAACGCGACACATTATATCAGGGACGTCTGATGATTCTGTCAACGAACTTATGCTGTGCACTTAGGTAGTGTTGGCATCTGCCTTGTGATCAGTATAACGATTAGTTGTTAAGCTATTGTGTTCAAAAACACAATTGACATTAAGTGGCCTTTTCATGTGTATAGTATTCATGTACTAAAGTTAACGTTTCATTGACCGAACGCTCGAACCATAACAATGTAGTCACTTAAGATGTCACAGATTGTCATCACATCGTTATCATGTCATTTCAAACTCATCTCATCTAGTATTTTCGGTTTTGAACCGACCATCATTGTAGCCATGACAACGCTATATGTCAAGTCATTATAAGTGCTTTTTATGCACACTTGCATAATACCAAACGAACTATTATTGATGTATTTATATTTTTATATAAGCGTTTATTACCAACGTTTTCATTAAGTTTGAGAGTTGGAAAAAGTTTGTACATGTATTTTGTAAAATAAATATTGAAGATTGAAATATTGAATTTATTTTCATTTATTCACTTTTTTATCTATATACAATGTACACAGAGTATGGAAAACTGCCGCCGTAGGTCGAGCCACTTTCCTTGTAGCAGACATTTGCACTGTTTAAAAAATGGTTCATAACTAAGTAGTACTTAGTTTACGCTACGTTGTTTATTGAAGTTCACTTGCATTATTCAATCAAATGTCAGACAAGAGTTATTGTTCGTGAGAACTATTTTCAACAAATGGGTCGAATATAGTACACAGCGTTCATAACAAACCGAATTCAACCCCCCCCTCTCTCTCTCTCTCTCTCTCTCTCTCAAATCGAAGCGAAAGGTGGGAGTTTTGTACTTTGTTACTTTTGTTTTGTTCAAAGAATAAGTATACTCAGTAACAAAAGAAACATTGCATAAAGTATATAATTTTTGTCTTGGAACATTTTCTTTGAATAACAAAAAATCGAAATAAAATATGCACGTCATGATAGTCTAACACCATTCAAAATGGTCGCATATATCGGAAATAATAAACAAAGGCCTGAGCGGAAAAACTTTTGCAACGAGTATATAATTAAAAACTTACAATATAACCCTTTCCCTCATAGAGGACACCACGAAAAGACCTATGCGAACAGCATAAAACCAGATCAGCCTGCGAGTTACCTGCGAGTAACTCGCAGGCTGATCAGGTTTTATGCTGTTCGCTGCTCCTCAGTGGTCTGGAAATGAGGATTTTGTAATTAAATATGGTAAGGTTTAACTGTGGTATTCTGCAGATCAGGCTTTATGTGGTACCTATTGAGTGCGTCAAAATGAGTCTATATGAGGGAAAGGGTTAAGACATTAATAATGCATACAAATACTACTGATGTTACTTAAGTCTGTGGCGTAGCGATTGAATTCAAGCGCCTGACTGTTTCAAATATTATTACAAATGGTATAACGTACAATTTTGAGTTTACTGATGATTTCATTTCTATGTTATGACGAAATGTGTAGAAATATGAAACGTCGCAGGGATAAATTTTATTAGCCATTCTTTGAAAGGTTCTCACCTATTTAACCAAATGATATTTTTATGATTATTTTAGACAGTTTTATCCATTGGTTAAATTAAGAATATAATGTATGAACTAATTTTATTATTATATACATAAATGATTTGTAAATATTTATAAAGACATGTACAACATATGTCTAAAAAAAAATTTCAAATGCATATATAGACTATAAAAGGAGACTAAATAGAAATAGTGTGCATGTATTTCTGAATTAGAGCGTGCATGCTTTCAAAGTTTCCCTGAAAAACGTTTTTTAAACTTTGTACCCATTCGTAAAATGCAGTTAGAGAGTACTTTTTGATATCTGTTGGAGACAATAGAATGTGGCGCAACTAAGAGACCTTCAGCGCTGACAGCATTTTGTTACACCCTAGAACTTCCTGGGGGCGGGGCTAGTCCCATGTGGTCAATAACAGTCAGAATATCAGGTCTTGAATCTGACCAACGAGGTTCAAACTTTAACAAAAAATTCCCTTTAGCGGTCACCTGTATTTAGCGACCAGTTTTAATACATGTATTTCCAAACTATAGCATTTTGTTTTATGTTTAACTTTGATTTCGCGGCCACCTCTATTAAGCGGCCATTTTCTCTTGTTCCAATGACTGACTGCTTAAGACAGTTTTGACTGACATTTTTTTCTTGTCAATATTTTCATCATCGGCATCATAAGAACCACTGCAATTCTAAAATAAGTTCAGAAGAAAATGTGTCTATGAAATAACAAGAAATATCTTTTTAAAAGAGAACTAGGCGTTGATGTGGGTTAAAGTAATACATAATGTTGTATATTTATTTGTATATTTATTTGTATATTTATTTGTATATTTATCTGTATATTTATTTGTATATTTATTTGTATATTTATCTGTATATTTATTTGTATATTTATTTGTATATTTATTTGTATATTTTACATATTTATAGATGTTTTTTTTGTAGTAACATTTCATATTGTAAGTACTTCCTTCAAAACTTGCAGTTATTGTTTTTGTTGAATAGATATTTAAAATTTGTCAAACTTGATGACGGTGTTTAGAATTGAATAACCAATAAGAGAAGCAAGTACCTAAATAAAAAAAAAATCAAACGTCATTTTAAACTTGGTAAAATATTAAAATACCTGTACAAATTATAAAAATGAAAGTATACACATTTTCTTCTAAATCTGATCCGAATGATACAGAAATAAAGATCAGAGAAAGGTAGAAAGAAATATCTGAACACACAACACTCAGTTTCAAAGAAATTGTCCGTAATTTCAGCTTAACTATTGACTGGAAGAATAGTTCAGTTTTTTTCCCTGAATGTATAACATCTTTCATTCTGAGGAGCTGTATGACTAAAAGACCACAAAGGACTCGGAGTTGCATGGGGTTAGTCATACCGTTCATAATGGTAACACTAAAAATTAAAAAGATAATTATTAGTGCAAATATCTCCAGTAAGACTGAAATGCGTGTGAAATTAATATAAAGATAGAGACAATCGCTTTTATTTTCTTTTTCTTTTTCTTTTAAATAATGTAAGTATAAACAAGTTTTTTAAATGACATTCTCGAGCTTGACAACTGTCGGAAAAAGTTATTTCTTGATTCATTTACCTATATATTCAAAACAGAGTTTTGTTGTTGTAGTGAAAAATCATAACAAAAATAACAGATACATCATTTTTAACGGAAACAGTATCAGCTGTCATGTTACTTTTCTCGACATCCTTAATGAAATATTCCCAGATATTGTCAGTGTTTTGTTTACATTTTGATTGACCAATGAAAACTTTCCTTTAATTTAATGAAACCGTAAAGATTGGAACACTAAAAACGTGATCTTATACTAATGAGAGAAACCCCGCCTACATAACGTTAAGGGTTTTTTTTTTTTTTTTTTTTTTTTTTTTTTCATTTCTGTCATTTTTTGTCATAACTTCATCCATTTTCAACGTTGTATTTGTGTTCCTTTTTTATAATGTTATCATATCCCCCCCCTTTTTTTCAATATAAAATGACCTTGAAAGAATAAGAATGAAATCTTTTACTGTCGATGTGTGTAGGCACAGTTGAACATGTAGTGCTCAGCGCTCACTTTAGTATGATATATGGAGGGAGGGAGGGAGGGACAATGACAGACGCGTGAAATAATTTACAAATTTCTGATAGCCCGGTTTCCCATGGAGACCGTGATAACACGATTATAGTCATATATTTAATGCTGATGAAATACTGTGTTCTATCATAAATGTAAAATCTATATCACACAGTGTGAGCGATATAGATCTACAGTAACTACTTATTATATAATGGGCATGTAGGAGAAGTTAGGTCCGTTTCCGTTTTGAAAAAAGGGTCAGAAGGTCGGATTTTTTTTATTTATTTTTTTTTTTTACATGAAACGAAAGGAAAAAAACAAGGGACACTTTTTTAAGGCGGAAAGGTAAAACAAACTCGGTCGGGAGATCAGAAACATTTTTTCCCTTAGCATCAAATAACAAGAACATTTTTTTGTTTTAGGTGAATATGGAATATATCTCATCTCGAAGTGACACAATTATCACATTATCACTCGCACAACGCTTTCATGAAAACATTATAATTGTATCACTTCTCAATAAGATATATTCCATATCCAATTCAAAACAAACAAATGTCCTATATATACCTTCCGATATTGTATAGTAAGTTACCTCTCTGTGATTCTAGTATTAAATTTACATTCGCAATGTACATTAAAAAATTACCGAATTATATTTTAGGCCTTATCACTGCTGTTGAACTAGATTTATGTTTGTTGTTTACGTCCAGCCGACGATGTTCAGTCATTTTTAACGGAAACAGTATCAGCTGTCATGTTACTTTTCTCGACATCCTTAATGAAATATTCCCAGATATTGTCAGTGTTTTGTTTACATTTTGATTGACCAATGAAAACTTTCCTTTAATTTAATGAAACCGTAAAGATTGGAACACTAAAAACGTGATCTTATACTAATGAGAGAAACCCCGCCTACATAACGTTAAGGTTTTTTGTTGTTGTTTTTTGTTTGTTTTTTTTTTCATTTCTGTCATTTTTATCATAACTTCTTCCATTTTCAACGAATGTTATCATACCCCCCCCCCCTTTTTTTTCAATAAAAAATGACCTTGAAAGAATAAGAATGAAATCTTTTACTGTCGATGTGTGTAGGCACAGTTGAACATGTAGTGCTCAGCGCTCACTTTAGTATGATATATGGAGGGAGGGAGGGACAATGACAGACGCGTGAAATAATTTACAAATTTCTGATAGCCCGGTTTCCCATGGAGACCGTGATAACACGATTATAGTCATATATTTAATGCTGATGAAATACTGTGTTCTATCATAAATGTAAAATCTATATCACACAGTGTGAGCGATATAGATCTACAGTAACTACTTATTATATAATGGGCATGTAGGAGAAGTTAGGTCTGTTTCCGTTTTGAAAAAAGGGTCAGAAGGTCGGATTTTTTTTTTTTTTTTTTTTTTTTACATGAAACGAAAGGAAAAAAAACAAGGGACACTTTTTTAAGGCGGAAAGGTAAAACAAACTCGGTCGGGAGATCAGTAACATTTTTTCCCTTAGCATCAAATAACAAGAACATTTTTTTGTTTTAGGTGAATATGGAATATATCTCATCTCGAAGTGACACAATTATCACATTATCACTCGCACAATGCTTTCATGAAAACATTATAATTGTATCACTTCTCAATAAGATATATTCCAGATCCATTCAAAACAAGCAAATGTCCTATATATACCTTCCGATATTGTATAGTAAGTTACCTCTCTGTGATTCTAGTATTAAATTTACATTCGCAATGTACATTAAAAATTTACCGAATTATATTTTAGGCCTTATCACTGCTGTTGAACTAGATTTATGTTTGTTGTTTACGTCCCGCCGACGATGTTCAGTCATTTAGAGATTATTTGAGACAGGTTTAGTGCAGCCACACAGAAGTATCACGCTGGTTGTAGACATGTAGCATGATGTAAGCGTAAATATAGAAGTTGTTAATGCTTTTTGTTACCTTGTAGTCAAACTTGATCACACTGGAAATATGACAAACATTGTTAAAACATTAAATGGTCAAGTACTGACAGCATATAATCATCTCTTATCAGTATATATATATATATATTATGGATGCTATTAAACGAAACTTTCATTATTTGATGCACTTGTAACACCAGTAATGTTATATGGGTCAGAAGTATGGGAAATTTATAATTACCTCGATGTAGATAAACTTTATTATAAATTTTAGGTGTTCGTCAACAAACCTCTAATGTTGCGGTACTCGGAGAATTGGATAGGTTACCTCTTTCGATCTTAAATAAACAGAGATGTTTAAAATACTGGATAAACATTTTAAATCAACCGGAATCATTAATATATCATGTTTTATGAAACAGCACAGCAGTTACATCATTACCAATATTTATAGTAATAGCAAACTATGGTGTAGCTCATTTAAAAATAAAATAATAATAGGATAAACTTTGGATATGGTTATTTGTTTACGTGTAATAATGTAGACATATTTGTTTTCCTCTTTTAACTCAAAGATCAATATACACAAGAATGGTACAATACTGTATGCAATCAAAGTAAAATGGATTATTATAAAATGTATAAACAAGATTTTGTTCATGAAAACTATCTTGATATTATTATAAATGATAGGCATATAATTAAGTTAACTAAATTTAGACTGAGCGCTCATTGTCTTGAAATAGAGTCTGGTAGATATGATGGTGTCGATAGAAATGGAAGAGAGTGTAGAGTATGTAACCAAAATAGATGTGAATCAGAATATCATTTTTCATGTGCTGTCCATTGTATACACACGTAAGACAAAAATATAACATAACATCATATTTTCCAACCATTTCTAAGTTTAGATCACTTATAAGGAGTAAAAACACCAAAACAATACAAACTGTCTCTAAATTTATATGCAATGCTCTTAAATCGAGAGATGATAAACTCAATCAATTAGCTGCTTCAGTAGTGTATAAAAGACAATCCTACAGAAATCGAGCTGGATTTCTTGGATAAGGTTGGATAAACGAAAGCACGCTATGACGTCATGAGTTAGGACAATGGCCTATTGTTTAGGGTATGACATAATCCCCGACCTCATCCCTTTAACGAGGTCACGTGACATTCTTGAAAAACCGCAATATTTATTTTTAATTGTCTCCCTAAACAATTAGGACAATGACCTATTGTTTCGGGTTTGATAATCCCTTATCCACCCCTTAAACGAGGTCACGCGTCTATCATTTTCGAGGATGAGTAAACCGCAATATTTATTTTTTTATAATATCGTATTGTTATTCGGGACAATTAATCAACTACGTCATTCACCGCAAAAACGCGATTGAAACAATCAAATCGGGCTGCAGCCCCTACCGCTCCCTTAAACGAGGTCACGCGACATTCTTAATAGACCGCAATATTTATTCTTTTATCATATCGTATTGTTATTCGGGACAATTAATCAACTACGTCATCGATTTCGCTATTGTCGCAGAAGCATTGAATGAGCGACGTTAAATAATGAGTATTGTCTCTTCGAATAATAACGTTTTTACTGAACAATTAAACGACGCTATCCGGAATACCTCGCACCGTATAACGGACACATTCCCACGCGTCGAGAGAAGATTCCTTCATCATTAATTAACGGTAACTGACCACTCAAACATTTCCGTAAACATAATCTACACCCGTAACACCGTATCGATCGGTTATCACCTATTATTGACCTAAGGCCTTACGAATCGCGGACTAAAGGAATGTAAACAACTATCTCACCCGTCCTCGGACGTATAACTCTGCGTTTACTAAACCGAACATTCGAAATCGCCAATGCTCTTTTTTCTACCATTTCTGTCTTTCTCTACACATTTCCTCGTAATACGCGTGTCAATACGTATATTTTGACAATCGGTGTGAAACGATTTTCACCTTTTCATGTCTAAATTCTTTAATCAGCAAACACACCCGCAGCGGTATTTGATCCGCGGCGAGTTAATCCGGCTTAGTCTAGCGACGATAAACGGGTATTAGCGGTTTTTCATAAGGCGAGATAGTCGCTTTTTTGCATTTACCTACGCTACGTTTTTCACTTTCTCCGTGTAAATGATCGGGAAAGTTTATTTATTTATTTATTTTCATCCACGCATCATCGCTGATTATAGTTCTTTGTCTTTCGCTCTCTCTTTCATAGCATTTTTTTTAATTTTTTCTCCATCTTTCACATATTATTTCCTTTTTAGTGTATACGCATTGTCGCTAATTATATTTCTCTTTCTACAATATTATTCGTAGGATTTTACCGACTTTATTCTCTTTAAGACTTAATTCCAGTAAAAAGGAATTGGGAACATTCGTTGACGAACAAGTCCTAGCAATAAATACGAAAACAAACTTATCTTGTATTTTGATTTTATATGTAACCATGATGAGACTTTCATAAAGATTTATTAATAACACCTGTTGCGGCACTGAACCGCCGCGAGTTAATCAAGGTTGTGGTGGAGGTTGTGGTCGAGGTGGAGATGGAGGTGGTGGAGGAGGTGGTGAGTGGTAAAGGTGGTGGTGGGTAGATGTGGTGAGTGGTGGTAGGTGGAGGTGAGTGGTAAAGGTGGTAATTGAATGGGTAGGTAAGTTGTTGTGTGAGTAAATGAGTAACTGAGTGAGTAAATGAGTAATTGGGTGAGTAAATGAGTAATTGAGTGAGTAATTGAGTAACTGAGAGAGTAAATGAGTGAGTGAGTAATTGAGTGAGTAAGTGAGTAAATGAGTGAGTAAGTGAGTAAATAAGTGAGTAATTAAGTGAGTAATTGAGTGAGTAAATGAGTAAATGAGTGAGTAAGTGAGTATATGGGTGAGTAAGTGCGTGAGTAAATGAGTAATTGAGTAAGTGAGTACATGAGTGAGTGAGTGAGTGAGTGAGTGAGTGAGTGAGTGAGTGAGTTAGTGAGTTAGTGAGTGAGTGAGTTAGTGAGTGAGTAATAGAGTGAGTAACTGAGTGAGTAAGTGAGTAACTGAGTGAGTATATGAGTAATTGAGTGAGTAAATGAGTAATAGAGTGAGTAAGTGAGTAACTGAGTGAGTAAGTGAGTAACTGAGTGAGTAAATGAGTAATTGAGTGAGTAAGTGAGTAACTGAGTGAGTAAGTGAGTAAATAAGTGAGTAATTAAGTGAGTAATTGAGTGAGTAAATGAGTAAATGAGTGAGTAAGTGAGTATATGGGTGAGTAAGTGCGTGAGTAAATGAGTAATTGAGTAAGTGAGTACATGAGTGAGTGAGTGAGTGAGTGAGTGAGTGAGTGAGTGAGTGTGTAATACGCGTGTCAATACGTATATTTTGACAATCGGTGTGAAACGATTTTCACGTCTAAATTCTTTAATCAGCAAACACACCAGTAGCGGTATTTGATCCGCGGCGAGTTAATCCGGCTTAGTCTAGCGACGATAAACGGGTATTAGCGGTTTTTCATAAGGCGAGATAGTCGCTTTTTTGCATTTACCTACGCTACGTTTTTCACTTTCTCCGTGTAAATGATCGGGAAAGTTTATTTATTTATCTATTTATTTACTTATTTTCATCCACGCATCATCGCTGATTATAGTTCTTTTTTTTTTTTTTTCCTTTCACATATTATTTCCTTTTTAGTGTATATTTTCTCTCATTAAGACTTCAATTCCAGTAAATAAGGTGGAACTTCGGGTGTAAAAATGAATAAATACAACATTCGTGTGACGAACAAGTCCTAGCAATAAATATGAAAACAAACTTATTTTGTATTTTGATTTTATATGTAACCATGATGAGACTTTCATAAAGATTTATTAATAACACCTGTTGCGGCACTGAACCGCCGCGAGTTAATCCGGCTTAGTCTAGCGACGAAAAATGGGAGAGAGCGCTTTTTCATAAGGCGCGGTAATCGCTTTTTATTTATTTTTGTCAAACATTCGTGGTCGAAGTAGTAGTAGTTGCTGTTGTTGATGATGATGATGTTTTTTTTTATGTTGATATTAATGCGTTTGAATAAATCGAGACTCTTAGGTGTTATCACAACGCTTCTTTACGTTTTTTTTTTTTTTTTTGTAGTTGTTGTTTATGTAGTAGAGTATTTGTAGTAGCGGTAGTAGTAGTAGCAGTAGTAGTAGTCACCCGTCCTCGGACGTATAACTCTGCGTTTACTAAACCGAACCTTTTAATCTCTCTATGCGTAGTTATGGTTTTGACAATCGGTGTGAAACGATTCTCACCTTTTTAGAATATGTCTAATCTCTATAATCACAATCAGCAGACATACCAGTAGCGGTATTTGATCCGCGGCGAGTTAATCTGGCTTAGTCTAGCGACGATAAACGGGTATATGCGGTTTTTCATAAGCCGAGATAGTCGCTTTTGGCATTGTACGTTTTTCACTTTCTCCGTATATGTAATCGAGAAATTTATCATTTTATTTATTTTTGTTTATTTGTTTATTTAGTTTGTTTA
Source organism: Solen grandis (assembly GCA_021229015.1). Lineage (NCBI taxonomy): Eukaryota > Metazoa > Mollusca > Bivalvia > Adapedonta > Solenidae > Solen > Solen grandis. Next base: position 767,253 of record CM037785.1, read on the forward strand.
TTTATTTGTTTATAAAATACGCAACGCATATGTTTTATTTATTTTTACTATTTTTTATGTTTAACAGGATATTAGTAGTTATAGGAATGATGATATTATTAATACGATTGAATGAATCGGGACCTTGTACACTTGCTTTTACATAGTAGTAGTAGTAGTTGTTGTTGTTGTTTCTGTAGTAATGTTGATATAAATGCGTTGGAATAAATCGAGATTCTGAGGTGTTGTCACAACGCTTCTTTACGTTTTGTTTTTGAAGTTGTTGTTTATGTAGAGTAGTAGTAGTAGTAGTAGTAGAAGTGGTGGTAGTAGTAGTAGTAGTATTAATGTTACGTACTAGAGGCAAAATTATTCAAGCATATGCACGCACACTTCTCCGTAAAAGCAATCGAGACATTTATTTATTTATTTATTTATTTATTTATTATTCAAGTAATTAATTTGAAATAATAAAAAAAAAAACTAGAAACCGGAGAGAGGAGCAGCAGTGACTAAGAACCATAACTCTACCTGGTCCAAGTTTTAATTACCTTCCTTTTTTTTTTGGTTTTTAGTTTTCAATTTTAGTCGGGAGCATAACTTATAAACTATTTAAAGTATATTGACTGGAAACTTTAAATATAAATAAATTGTGAGATTGGGAAGTGCAATAACCAAAAATCGTAACACTACCTTGATTAATTTTCTAATTATCTCCCCTTATTAAATGTTACAATGAATTTCTCTCCAGATAATAACTTATTTACTATCTACTTTAATATTTTTTTTGGGAGCAAAACTCATGAATAAAACATTTTAAGGACTAGAAACTTGAAACATATTATGATAGCAAGTTGAAGCAGTGCAGCTACTATTTTAAAATTATCTCCCTTTATTTTTCTATTGCATTCTCAGAAAGGGGTATAGTGTTTTCCGAACACATCTTGTTATGTTTATAATTTCATATCACTCACTCACTCACTCACTTACTCACCCAATTACTCACTCACTTACTCATTTACTCACTTACTCAATTACTCACTCAGTTACTCACTTACTCACTCAATTACTCACTCATACTCATTTACTCACTACTATACTCACTCAGTTACTCATTACTCACTCATTACTCACTCATTACTCACTCACTTACTCATTTACTCATTCAATTACTCATTTACTCACTCAATTACTCATTTACTCACTCACTTACTCATTTACTCACTCATTACTCATTACTCACTCAATTACTCATTACTCATTTACTCACTCATTTACTCACTCACTCCTCATCACTCACTCCTCACTCCTCCTTACTCACTCCTCATTCACTCCTCTCACTCACTCCTCCTCCTCCTCACTCATCCTCCTCACTCCCATACTCAAAACATTCACTCACTCACTACTCACTCACTCACACTCATCCACTCACCTACACCCTCCACACCACTCCACCCTCACACCCTCCACCTCCAACACCACTCAACTCCCCTCCTCACTCACTCCTCATTCACTCCTACTCCTCCTCACTCACTCCTCCTCACTCACTCCTCCTCACTCCTCAATTACTCCTCCTCTTCCTCACTCACTCCTGTGAGTAATTGAGGAGTGAGTGAGGAGGAGTGAGTGAGGAGGAGTGAGGAGGAGTGAGTGAGGAGGAGTAAATGAGTAACTGAGTGAGTAAATGAGTAATTTGAGGAGTGAGTGAGGAGGAGTGAGTGAGGAGGAGTAATGAGTGAGTAATTGAGTGAGTAAGTGAGTAAATGAGTGAGTAATGAGTAAATGAGTAATTGAGTGAGTAATGAGTGAGTAAGTGAGTAACTGAGTGAGTAATGAGAATGAGTAAGTGAGTGAGTAATGGTGAGTAAGTGAGTAGTGAGTGAGTGATATGAAATTATAAACATAACAAGATGTGTTCGGAAAACACTATACCCCTTTCTGAGAATGCAATAGAAAAATAAAGGGAGATAATTTTAAAATAGTAGCTGCACTGCTTCAACTTGCTATCATAATATGTTTCAAGTTTCTAGTCCTTAAAATGTTTTATTCATGAGTTTTGCTCCCAACAAAAAATTATTCAAGTAGATAGTAAATAAGTTATTATCTGGAGAGAAATTCATTGTAACATTTAATAAGGGAGATATTCAAGTAGATGCACTTCCCAATCTCACAATTTATTTATATTTAAAGTTTCCAGTCAATATACTTTAAATAGTTTATAAGTTATGCTCCCGACTAAAATTGAAAACTAACAAACCAAAAAAAAAAAGGAAGGTAATTAAAACTTGGACCAGGTAGAGTTATGGTTCTTAGTCACTGCTGCTCCTCTCTCCGGTTTCTAGTTTTTTTTTTTTATTATTTCAAATTAATTACTTGAATAATAAATAAATAAATAAATAAATAAATAAATGTCTCGATTGCTTTTACGGAGAAGTGTGCGTGCATATGCTTGAATAATTTTGCCTCTAGTACGTAACATTAATACTACTACTACTACTACCACCACTTCTACTACTACTACTACTACTACTCTACATAAACAACAACTTCAAAAACAAAACGTAAAGAAGCGTTGTGACAACACCTCAGAATCTCGATTTATTCCAACGCATTTATATCAACATTACTACAGAAACAACAACAACAACTACTACTACTACTATGTAAAAGCAAGTGTACAAGGTCCCGATTCATTCAATCGTATTAATAATATCATCATTCCTATAACTACTAATACTCCTGTTAAACAGCGAATACATAACCAATATTATTATTAAAACTAAAACGAAATTCATTATTACAACAACAACTATACTACACACTTAAACAGCGAATACATAACCAATGTAACATATGCGTTGCGTATTTGTTATAAATAAATAAATAAACAAATAAATAAACAAACTAATAAACAAATAAACAAATAAATAAAATGATAAATTTCTCGATTACATATACGGAGAAAGTGAAAAACGTACAATGCCAAAAGCGACTATCTCGGCTTATGAAAAACCGCATATACCCGTTTATCGTCGCTAGACTAAGCCAGATTAACTCGCCGCGGATCAAATACCGCTACTGGTATGTCTGCTGATTGTGATTATAGAGATTAGACATATTCTAAAAAGGTGAGAATCGTTTCACACCGATTGTCAAAACCATAACTACGCATAGAGAGATTAAAAGGTTCGGTTTAGTAAACGCAGAGTTATACGTCCGAGGACGGGTGACTACTACTACTGCTACTACTACTACCGCTACTACAAATACTCTACTACATAAACAACAACTACAAAAAAAAAAAAAAAAAACGTAAAGAAGCGTTGTGATAACACCTAAGAGTCTCGATTTATTCAAACGCATTAATATCAACATAAAAAAAAAATCATCATCATCAACAACAGCAACTACTACTACTTCACCAAAAAGCGATTACCGCGCCTTATGAAAAAGCGCTCTCTCCCATTTTTCGTCGCTAGACTAAGCCGGATTAACTCGCGGCGGTTCAGTGCCGCAACAGGTGTTATTAATAAATCTTTATGAAAGTCTCATCATGGTTACATATAAAATCAAAATACAAAATAAGTTTGTTTTCATATTTATTGCTAGGACTTGTTCGTCACACGAATGTTGTATTTATTCATTTTTACACCCGAAGTTCCACCTTATTTACTGGAATTGAAGTCTTAATGAGAGAATAAAGACCGGTAAAATCCTACGAATAATATTGTAGAAAGAGAAATATAATTAGTGACAATGCGTATACACTAAAAAGGAAATAATATGTGAAAGATGGAGAAAAAATTAAAGAAAAATGCTATGAAAGAGAGAGCGAAAGACAAAGAACTATAATCAGCGATGATGCGTGGATGAAAATAAGTAAATAAATAGATAAATAAATAAACTTTCCCGATCATTTACACGGAGAAAGTGAAAAACGTAGCGTAGGTAAATGCAAAAAAGCGACTATCTCGCCTTATGAAAAACCGCTAATACCCGTTTATCGTCGCTAGACTAAGCCGGATTAACTCGCCGCGGATCAAATACCGCTACTGGTGTGTTTGCTGATTAAAGAATTTAGACGTGAAAATCGTTTCACACCGATTGTCAAAATATACGTATTGACACGCGTATTACAAGGAAATGTGTAGAGAAAGACAGAAATGGTAGAAAAAAGAGCATTAATACGTATATAGAGGCGATTTCGAATGTTCGGTTTAGTAAACGCAGAGTTATACGTCCGAGGACGGGTGAGATAGTTGTTTACATTCCTTTAGTCCGCGATTCGTAAGGCCTTAGGTCAATAATAGGTGATTACCGATCGATATGGGTGTTACGGGTGTAGATTATGTTTACAGAAATGTTTGAGTGGTCAGTTACCGTTAATTAATGATGAAGGAATCTTCTCTCGACGCGTGGGAATGTGTCCGTTATACGGCGCGAGGTATTCCGGATAGCGTCGTTTAATTGTTCAGAAAGTAAAAACGTTATTATTCGAAGAGACAATACTCATTATTTAACGTCGCTCATTCAATGCTTCTGCGACAATAGCGAAATCGATGACGTAGTTGATTAATTGTCCCGAATAACAATACGATATTATAAAAGAATAAATATTGCGGTTTACTCATCCTCGAAAACGATAGACGCGTGACCTCGTTTAAGGGTTGGATAAGGGGATTATATCATACCCGAAACAATAGGTCATTGTCCTAATTGTTTAGGGAGACAATTAAACATAAATATTGCGGTTTATCAAGAATGTCACGTGACCTCGTTAAAGGGGTGAGGTCGGGGATTATGTCATACCCTAAACAATAGGCCATTGTCCTAATTAATGACGTCATAGCGTGCTTTCGTGAAATCGTGAAATCGTGGATTTCTGGCCATCCCATTGATATATACTACTTGCTTCTTAAAATCATATAACGATATATATCCATTAAATAATTTAAAGTAGTTAAAAATATTTCTGATTTAGTATACATGATTGTTTAACAGACTATTTATGTGTTGTTTATCTTTCTTTATTCGTTTGTTTGTTTGTCTGTCTGTTCATATTGCGTTTTGTTTGTTTGTATGTTTGTTTCTTTAACCTACCGTGGCCATAATAAGTAGTTATATATTTGTGAATGGCCATAGGCATGTTGTAATGCCGATTTGCTAAAAAAAACTTGAAAACTTGAAAATCTCGCCCACATGATGACACGGGACTTCTTGCATTTGCTGAGTGCCAAACAAGGGGGCGTCCCATTTCCGTTTCTATGGCGACTGGGGGTTGTTGCGGTTTGAAATAGTTAGATGTTTGTGTCAGAGTCAGTATCACGTCAGAATGATGATTCTCGCGAGCTCGTCAACATACACACAAGAAGGTCATTTCTAACTCAGCAAAGATTAACCCACACGTAAATGATGCAATAAAATTATATTCTGATGCAATAGATAAGTGTTAACTCACGCTGACTGTTCTCTAAATGTCACGGTTATTTACAAAAATCAGTATTGTGTGCATGCATTTTCCCCAAACGTACGGATTTTGCAGCCTTAATATATTATGGAAGTATTAATACATGTATTTTAGAGGGAAAAAATATACACAGAGTGCACACTTACTTTCTTTTTGCAAGTGAGCATAATAATATAACATAAAACAATGTCACTTGGAATTATATCATTTATGACTATTTTTACGATATTTATGTCGGCTATCTAATAAAGAAAATAATTACATCATACATCCTACTATAGTACAGAAATAACTCTATCATTGTCCTGTAAAGACGATTTACTTATGAAGTACATTCTATCTCTAATATCTTACACAGGAAAGAAACCAAGTGTGCATCACGTGAAAGCTATACTGTAAAAACCTAAAAAAAAAAAGACATATAAAACAAAGATAGGAAACTCCTGTAAAAGCCAATGGGATGTATTGTCTAGCTAACAGCAGATAATTGAATATTGCAAACTTTAAAAAAAAAGTATGGAAAAATCAGAGAGTAAAATGTAACAATTTTATAAAATAATAATTTCTCTACAAGGATTTATTTTCTGTTCGATTTATTTTAAAAACTCGTTTAAATTTAATTTAAATTCAACCAGTGTAGCAGAAAAACAACATATTTTACATGGTTATCATAATACTGGTACTTTTCTGTGTTACATAAAATAGTTTTATTTCTCGACTTGTTTTTATACATTAGGTATCATTTTGATGGTAATGTAGTGCTCAAATAGAAAAAAATGATTTACTTTCACTTTTCTTTAACAGAAAAGGAAATATTTAAAAACGTGACTTTGAAATGATTGGACAATTTGCAAAGTGCTTTTGTGAGATTTAGACTAGTTGTCAATTTTTATTTAATAGGTCTTTGTAAAAACTAAAATACAAAATATAAAGCAAATAAAGATAGAATATGAATGAGGTTGAAATACACGACACGTGTGCATAATATTTGTATTGGATAACGTCTATTAAGACAGTTTTACAGTCAACAGAAGACCGAAGAGATATCTTTATGATTCCATCCGACGTAGAAGCCACCATAAAGTTGTGAAACACTTGATTTTGTCAAATAGATTGATCTATAATGTACATGGTAAAATAGAAAATAGAAAGGTATTCTATAAGGCCTATTTTGAATGAATATTCTTTTGCATGATTCTTTTGCATGAGTATTCTTTTGAATGAATATTCTTTTGCATGATTCTTTTGCATGAGTATTCTTTTGTATGAATATTCTTTTGCATGAGTATGCTTTTGTATGAGTGAGTATTCTTTGTAAAATTATTCTTTGATATGAGTATTCTTTGTATAAGCATTCTTTTGTATGAGTATTCTTTTGAATGAGTATTATTTTGAATGAATATTCATTTTTATGAGTATGCTTTTGTATGTTTAGTATTCTTTGTATTTTTTTTTTTTTAATATTCTTTGATACAAGTATTCTTTTTTTCAAGAGTATTCCTTTGTTTTTGGCATTTGTATTCTATAGTATAAAAATTTCTTTTCTTTTGAATAAGTTTTCTTTGGTATAAATATGCTTTTGATATGAATATTATTTTAATGTATATTCTTTATTCATTTGTATGAGTATTCTTTAATCACTTGTTTGTATATTCTTTATTCATTTGTTTGTATATTCTTTATTCATTTGTTTGTATATTCTTTATTCATTTGTTTGTATATTCTTTATTCATTTGTTTGTATATTCTTTATTCATTTGTATGTATATTCTTTATTCATTTGTTTGTATATTCTTTATTCATTTGTATGAGTACTCTTTATTCATTTGTATGTATATTATTTATTCATTTGTATGAGTATTCTTTATTCATTTGTTTGTATATTCTTTATTCATTTGTTTGTATATTCTTTATTCATTTGTATGTATATTCTTTATTCATTTGTATGAGTACTCTTTATTCATTTGTATGTATATTCTTTATTCATTTGTATGAGTATTCTTTATTCATTTGTTTGTATATTCTTTATTCATTTGTTTGTATATTCTTTATTCATTTGTATGTATATTCTTTATTCATTTGTTTGTATATTCTTTATTCATTTGTATGTATATCTTTATTCATTTGTATGTATATTCTTTATTCATTTGTTTGTATATTTTTTATTCATTTGTTTGTATATTCGTTATTCATTTGTTTGTATATTCTTTATTCATTTGTTTGTATATTCTTTATTCATTTGTATGTATATCTTTATTCATTTGTATGTATATTCTTTATTCATTTGTATGAGTATTCTTTATTCATTTGTATGTATATTCTTTATTCATTTGTATGTATATCTTTATTCATTTGTTTGTATATTCTTTATTCATTTGTATGAGTACTCTTTATTCATTTGTATGTATATTATTTATTCATTTGTATGAGTATTCTTTATTCATTTGTTTGTATATTCTTTATTCATTTGTTTGTATATTCTTTATTCATTTGTATGTATATTCTTTATTCATTTGTATGAGTACTCTTTATTCATTTGTATGTATATTCTTTATTCATTTGTATGAGTATTCTTTATTCATTTGTTTGTATATTCTTTATTCATTTGTTTGTATATTCTTTATTCATTTGTATGTATATCTTTATTCATTTGTATGTATATTCTTTATTCATTTGTTTGTATATTTTTATTCATTTGTTTGTATATTCGTTATTCATTTGTTTGTATATTCTTTATTCATTTGTATGTATATTCTTTATTCATTTGTATGTATATCTTTATTCATTTGTATGTATATTCTTTATTCATTTGTTTGTATATTTTTTATTCATTTGTATGTATATTCTTTATTCATTTGTTTGTATATTCTTTTTTCATTTGTTTGTATATTCTTTATTCATTTGTTTGTAAAGTCTTTATCTTTTGTATGAGTATTCTTTATTCATTTGTATGTACTTTTGTATAAGTATTTTTATTCATTTTATGAAATATTTTTTTATATATGTTTTTTGTATAAGTCTTCCTTGGTGTAAGTTTTTTGAAGTATAGATATTATTTTATAGATTATAGTATAGAAAATTTTTTAAAAGAAATCATTTTTTTCCTTACCTAGTATTATTCTTAGTTTAAGTATTCTGTTTTGTATACGTAGTCTTTTGTGTGAATATCATTTAGAACGTGGCCGAGAGGGTAAAGTCGCTGACTTTAACACTACTCAGTCCCTCACCGCGTGGGTTCGAGTCCCGGCAGGGTCATTCGGATTTTTATGTGAGGAAGCCTTCCAGCTGGCTTGCGGTAGTTTGGTGGTTCTACCAGAATGCCTCAGTGTATTCGGGGTCTTCCTCCAACTGTATTTAGTGGACGTCGCTAATTGACGGAAATACTCTCGCAGCGACGGTAAATCAATCAATCAATCTTTTATATTAGTATTTTTTTGTATAAACATCATTTAGAATAAATGTTCTTTTATATTATTTTTTTACACGTATTCTCTGACATAAGTATCTTAGTATGAGTATTAGTTTGTATCAGTATTTTTAAAAATAAGTACATGAATTCTTTTTAGAAGCTTTCTCTTGTAAACGCATTCTTAAGAATAAGTATTCTTTTTAAGAAGCATTATAATATATAAATGCTTAAATATTCTTTAGAATATGTGTACTTTTGTAGATACACTCACCAACTTTAAAAACGCACCAGTTATATTATGGTGATTTTAACACTGAATATGAATATTTTCATGAAATTTGGAACAAATAATAATTCATTTCAACATTGTATTTTTATAAATTAGTAATAT
>CM037785.1:776597-826597 GCA_021229015.1 Solen grandis
GAATTTGATTTTAAGGACAAATTTATGGTAGAAAGATGCATTATATGATTGTGTTTAAGTTTCATAAAGAAATCTTAACTTCATCGTAATTTAAAAGGAGAAAGTTACTTTTTTAATTTTCATGGGAGGTACTAGTAACTCATGAAAACAAAATTATCAAAGGAGGTAATAATAAAACATCTATCACATGTCATATCATGTCAATTTGCCTCTAAGAATTCCATTGTTTGACATTTTAAAAGCTTATATTGTGAAGTTATATGCATGGCTCTGATGGAATTGATGGCTATTATGGTGTGTTAATCTTGATTACATTTTATACGGTTAAAGATTTTTTTTATTCACATCATAATTATATACCATTAAGTTTCATTGTTCATTATTCCAGGACCATATCATATATTTTGTCTATGTATCTTAAGAGTTAAGAGGATTTTATATTATTACAACAGTGTAACTCCATTACTACACTATATTGTTGGTTCATGTCTAGACACCTTGTTATATTGGACAGCATTAAAACTATGTCAACTGCTCTTAACTTTTACCCTCATCAGATTTCATGTGAGGAAGCTTCCAGCTGGCTTGCGGTATGTAGGTGGTTCTACCTGGATGCCTCTGTGCATTCGGGGTCTTCCTCCACCTGTAATTAGCTGGACGTCGCTATATGACTGAAATACTGTCAAAGCGACGGTAAACTCAAATAGTCAAGTCAAGTCTACCTGGATGCCTCTGTGCATTCGGGGTCTTCCTCCACCTGTAATTAGTTGGACGTCGCTATATGACTGAAATACTGTCAAAGGGACAGTAAACTCAAATAGTCAAGTCTTACCGCATGTATAGACCATTTCACTTCGAAATGAACCTTAAACCTACAGAAATCAAGGAGTACATCCCAAACACATAATCTACACGCTGATGTGCAGTTCGATACCTTGTTTAGTGGTAAATGAACATACATTTGACATTTTTCACAAGTCATGAATTGGTCAATGTAAAACAGCTAATAATACACAAACTAGTATATAATTATGATAAGACCTAAATATCAGTTTTCAAGTATGCAATATTTTTAAGTATGAAATATATCCTTAGACTTTGTAAATATGGTTTTTCTTGAGGGTAATGTTAAGTTAAATATGTTAGTACATAATTTGAAATCAACATATTGATTAAAAAACTGCACCAAAAATTGCAAAAAACAACATCAAAACTTGATACAAAATAATTTAATATTCAAAAAGTCATAAACAATTACTTAACATTTCAACGATTTCATGATTAAAGGGACTATTTCAGATTTTGTACTGTGATGAAATAAGCATACAATTTGAAATAAGCCTTAAGTACTGAAAAATGAAAATATCCTTAAATTTGATACCAAATATGTGTATGCGTAAATTACAGAACTTACCAACCAATCGTTGACTTAGCAAATATTATTTTAAGCTGTGTGTTCACAGCTTATCTGTTTAATATATCTGTTTCCTGACAAATAAACTTGGCAAGTGTGGGTCTAATTGAGCACTGGGTGGGAAAATGCTATATTTGTAAATGCACTTAGGGAATCCAGTTAAATATAGACTATGGTATCCTAGCATGCATGGGGAATGAAATGTTCTCATTTGTATGAAGGCACACAGAATTATAAAGTTTCATAATTCTAAATAAATATATATATGGGTTTTATATCGTTCGTAACACCATAACCCTTGATGGAGATTTTTTTTTTTTCAAAATCGTGGAATATTTCATTTTGTGACCATGTGTTTGTAAATGGGTATTGATAGAGGTAATACACACAGATCATTTTAAATCAATTTTTAGTCATACCAAAATATGAATTGATATGGCATTTGTAAGTCTTGATTGTTAAATGGAAAAATATTGATGTAAATCTTAACTTCAACACACTCGGGGAAGAGCTAATATTTATCAGATATTTTTAAAACAAATGGTTATATAAGGCTTGTCTGAGATAAAGAACTTGCCCTCATATAGACTCATTTTGACGCACTCCATTGGTACCACATAAAGCCTGATCTGCAGAAAACCACAGTTAAACCTTACCAAATTCATTATAAAATCCTTATTTCCAGACCACTGAGGAGCAGCGAACAGCATAAAACCTGATCAGCCTGTGAGTTACTCGCAGGCTGATCTGGTTTTATGCTGTTCACATAGGTCTTTTCATGGTGTCCTCTATGAGGGAAAGGGTTAAACACAGAATTGAATGTTTCAAGTAATTTTTATCCTATGATGAATTTTTATGCACTATCTTTGTCCATCTTGTCAAAACCTTTTGCACCTCTACTTTATGAGCCAGAATCATACACATATGGGAATCGTTTACACTGTAATTAACCCTTAACTTCATAAAGAATCATTTAGACGCATAGGCACACAGGGCAGACCCAGATCAGACAGCTCCTATAGAAGGGATTTTATTAATAAATATTTTTTTTTTTTTTAAAAACAAAACATTTTGGCCCTGGGTCAAGTGGAGTTTTGGATATTCAAAAATTTAAATATTGCCAAATATAACCAATTTGTTTTAACTGATATTTTGGTCTGCAATTGGTTAATAATGAAAACCCTGCTATAGGAGTTGCCTGATCGGGGTCTCCTCTCAAGTTTGCTTATTCAGTATTGACACTCAGATTCTACACATCCTGCATTGCAAAGAAAAATCTGGTGTTTGTATACAATTTAAAGTTCAGTCAATTAATGTTCATCAAATCATAAATTTTTACATGAATATTCATGAGGTAAAGTGTAAAAATTCATTGAGTTACAGCGGAGACATGGCCCTTGATATAATTCTCATTCTTATGTTAATTCACCATTCCATCGCAACAATATTCTTAGTTTTAGTCAGGAACTATTACCAATTATGATCCTTTATAAATGTGTGTTGTGTCCTCTGTCTTCATAATTCTACACAGGGTGATAATGGGACAGCAGAATTTAGTCATTTGAATTGCCCTGTGCCAATTGTCTCAAAATTAGCTCATGACATTGAGATAAAATAGTCATTGATGTATATTTAGAGAATTTGAAAACCAGCTACAACATCAGGTTTGAGAAGGGGTCAATAAGTCAGTCAGGGGGTCAAACTGATAAAGGGAACTAGAGATAAATGTACTTTCTGGTACATTCTTCAAAGCATTAGGTGTATATATTTGGAAGATCACTGTTTAATGCAGCAGATATTGCTCAGCAGTCATTGTTTTGCTTTTGCTTTGTCACAACTGCAGAAATTATATCACATCAGAATGTATTATATGATTTCTCAAAAATACTTCTGTCAATTGTTTACAGAATTTATGGATAATGTTCAATTGATTGCACTTTTCCAGTTTCAGGCAGTAAGAATTTAGGCCCCACCTATCTCACTGATGGCTATGTCAACTGCTCACAAACAGTATCACAAACAAAACCATTGTGTTCTTTTGTGTAAATCAGGTCAACCATTGACTACCAATTATCCCAGTGTAGCTATTAGTTAGTCTGTAAGTTAATTGTAATACACCATACTGTTAACATGGGAAAGGTCCTTTCCTTACAATTAAAATGAGCAGTGTTTTGTGTGTCTGAAGGATATATGATTATTGCTGTAGTCATGCAAATAAATATGCTTTTCGGTGTACATTTTGCATACGGTGCATCTTTACCTTGACCCCCCAATATGTGTGTGTATGTTCATGGTGTTCATTCCAATTTAGAGCTTGTTATCTGTTATCTAATATATTGGGAAACCTAGCATTTATGAATGCACCAAAGAGAGAGAAATTTACATACCCATAGGGACTCCTCTTCCCTTTGCTCCTTCCCTCAAATCAGTTCTAGTACCTATAATGTTTAGGCCATACATCATGAACACAGAGGTAGCTCATCAGACCTGGACAGTGGTGGTGTATGGACATTCAGAGGGTGTGGCCCAGGGTAGAGATATTTGTCGGTCCTCTTAAATCACTTAGATAGACTTCCACAAATGATACAATCTGCTGTGTTCCAACACCTTCTGTTTTCTACCTCTTTAAGAAGCTGGGAAAAGTATGCCTTTTCCAGTTTCTCAGAGGATCTTTTCATAGCTTTTTTTGTCTTTTTTTTTTTTTTTTTTTGGTTAGTTATATCACTGATTCTTGCACAGAAATTACATTTATTACATTTACACTGTTAACATAGGGCAGTTTATGAGAATGTATATATAGGTCAATACCTTTCTTTTAACTGGCCAATTTGAATACATAGACAGTCCAATGGAAAATTGATGTCGGGGCAGTGTTGTAACAGTGGTGTTGTGTCGTTGCAGGACGCAGCGCTCCTCCCTGTGCACGGTTGCCTGATGATGAACATTTCTACCTGGTCACACCCTCCCACCTGGAGCTCACCTGGCCTCTCTCCCTGGACACACACATCTCCCCTGCATATGCCCACATAGACAATCAATTGTGCCTTTACTTCTATAGGGATATCCTCACATTGTTAGATAAAGCCAGACATGGAACTAACCATGGCACATACATAAACTATAAATCATTAGGCAAGAACTAAGATAGTCATTGATTGTATGTAAGATAGGATTTACTTGATTCAAGATAGTGATTGATTGCATATGGGATAGGACTTACTTGATTCAAGATAGTGATTGATTGCATATGGGATAGGACTTACTTGATTCAAGATAGTGATTGATTGCATATGGGATAGGACTTACTTGATTCAAGATAGTGATTGATTGCATTTGGGATAGGACTTACTTGATTCAAGATAGTGATTGATTGCATATGGGATAGGATTATCTCAAATTAAAGATATCTACAGTGTTATATTGTGTAACCTCTGTGGACCACAAGGAAGGCTGGAAGGGTGCACCTGACCTTATACATTGTGAGGTCAAATGACTCGATTTTGACCCTATGAACTTTACATCCCTTGTTTTTGCTAGTTCGATGTTGTGCTGATGCCATATGTCAATCCCTTTAAATACTTTTTTTTTTCATCAAACCTTAAATGTTTCATACAAAAGTAACACAGTAAGCAAATTCAAAATTCAGGTGGCTACCAATTGAGGGCTGAATATGAAACATTTCCATCTTCTACTATTTCTGTAGACACATAGAATAGCTTCATAGTCACCCCTCAAAATGCAAACATGTACAGCAGCTTTGTAGGTAAATGTGTCTCTCCTGAGGTAGGAAATATGCAGATAATTTCCAAACAATTTTGGTGTCGCCTGTTGTAAGCAGAGGTGACACAAAGGTACCACTTCTCCGTTGTCTGTCTGTCGTTCCATCTTCTATTTGTCTGTCTGTCCATCCATCACACTTCTTCCTAAACCCTTCCGCAGGTGACACATGTGTTCAAAAGAACATTCTTGTTTTGTTTTCAAAGCCTGATAAATAGCAAATCTCCCTACTACAAATATTTTCTCACAAACTGAACAGAAAATGTAGTAAATGTTAATAGAAAAATAACAGATTTTTTTTAATTAGAAAATGTCAATTTATATGATTTATCCTAAGTGTGCTGATAGCATTTTTACCTCAACTATTTGAAGAATATGAGAGCACTCACCCGAGCATTGCTGTCACTGTTGGCATTGTTGAGAGCTTTTTTTAAACGTTAGTAGTTTATATACTATCAACATTATTTGCTTAAAAAATTACAAGCTTACTTAATATTAACAAGATTAATAATTCAGACAAGCCAAATATGTCTGTCAGAAGTTATTTCAGAGTTATGCCCATTTTTGACTTAAAAAAAAAAGTTTATGCTAGTGGTCAATGAGGGTACCTTTTTAGAAACTTCAAACATTGGTTTGAGTTATTGGTCAAGGTCACTGTACAAGATCAGATAACTCTTACCTGTTTTCACTAATTTATCTCCCACTTTTAGACTTAAACAATTTTGGTTTCAATTTTGCATGCAATATGCTATCATACTTATATCACAGCAATCAGTCATTGGGTTGATTTGAAACTTCATAAAGGTGTTCAGGTGCATCAGTCCATCAAGTAGGATAACTCTTTGCTGAATTTATTTAAAATTATGGCCCCTTTTTAACTTACAAAAAAATGGGCTTAAGTTTTGTGTGCATGTACAATCAAAGCTATTTCTCTAAAACCATATATTGGATTCAGACTTCACTCATGTCTTCCAAGTGTTTATGTCTTCAAGTGTATTAAGATAAATGAGTAAGATGAAGTTGAATATAATGCAAATTATTGGCCTTCTTTGACTTATGATATTCTTGTGATAATCTGGTTTAAGTTTTTGTTCAGGTTCTGTCAAAACTGTATCTCAGAAACTATTACATGTTTTATATATATAAGATTTAAACTTTTAACATGCTTTCCAAAGAATCCAATCTATTGAACTAATCCACTGACGTAACCATAGAAATAACTCTTTTGTTTAATGCAAATCATGGGTTTTTATTGACTCACATGTTGGCTAAAGTTTGGATGTAATTTTCAATGATTCATATGCTTTTGTTAGCATCTATTATTGATTTAAGCCTCAAACTAGTAAGCACCATTATAGTCAAGTGCTCTTTCTTACAGACACTTCGTGTTTTTTTTTTTTTTTTTTTTCATGATTGTTTAAGTCCATCCTGAATAGAAATATATACTAAATTCTACTTCACAGAGGTTTGGGTTATATAAGAATCAGGCTTGTACCAACCATCCTGTTGTGTGTAGACTTGTCCTCACATAAAGTATTGGTGGGGTGCAGCGGTATTTAATACCACTTTCAGTAATAGTTCTAGTTTTGATTTTAAAAAGAATCTCCATTTATTGTTGTTCCTAATATATCTTTGTTTTCTCTGACACTTGTCTCAGATAATTCATTTGACTATGTTACCAGGAGGAATCCATCATTGTGTTCTCTAACATGCATGTGTACCGTAATTTGCATGTCTGTCAGTGTTTTGAACAAGAATAATAGAAGCAGCAGTTTCTCTTGAACACTGAATTTGCAGTTATTTCAGAAATAAATTATTTTGAAAATGGCTGTCAGATCTCTTTTCAGCTCACCTGTGCTCAGGATGAGCTATTAGGATTGATGAATGTCCGTTGTCTGTCATCCGTCCATCATCTAAACTTAGATTGTTTTTTGGTTTTTTTAAGCTATAATCTCTTGGCCAAGTTTGATTATGGCTGATATCCCTCATGTGGTCAGGAATTATTGCCCTTTTAACATTGTTTGCCAATTTTTATATCAATAATATCTGGGACAAATTCGATTATGACTGATATCGCCCTATAAGGTCAGTATTTATTGCCATAATCACTGGGTCAAGTGCAATTTTGGCTGATATCACCAAATTAGGTCAGGTGTTATGGCCCTTTTAATATAAAAAAAATTAACTTTGATTTTATTCTAGAATCTCTATTTCTTAACCAATCATCTTCTAATTGCAATGTTTACACCATAGTCCCTCGACCAAGGTCGATTATGGCTGATATCAGCGGATTAGGTCAGGAGTTGTGGGCCTTTTAGTATTACTTTTTATTACTTTTTTATGCTTCAACCCTCAGATTGTGATCACATGTACTGTTTGATTTGTGGAATTGAAAGCATGGCTTATATATTCAGTATAACTATGCTATAAGATAATAACTTATTTTTTCAACCAAGACAATCTTACTCAGATGAGTGTCTTCTGGGCCATCTTGGCCCTGTTGTTAAATAAGCTTCTGACTCATAGGGAAAACATTCATAATTTCATATGCTTAGGGAAAAGGAAATTCAGGATGAATTTAAGTGCCAGTTTGTTTGAATGCATTAAATGGTATTTAAACTATGTTGTCAAGGATAGACATTTTATAGACCATAGAAATACTTTCAGAATGATGATCCTCCTAAAATGAGATGGGGCTTTATATGTGGTTAACAAAAAGTCAAAGTTTGGTGGTCAAATCTTAAACCTGGCCACTAAAGTTAATATAACATGTTTGTTACCCTGTATTAACTTTTCCCTTCAGTATATCACCAAGCTAGATCTGTGATTTACAATCATTTCATAATATAGATTTTTTCCCCAATCATATGCCTTCTTTACAGATTTTATAGTCATAATATGCAGTATTTGGAAGCAAAATTATTCCCTTTTTTACATTTCTTTTTGTTATGCATGTATATAATGGTGTACTTTTTAATTTATATTTTTTATAGTGTTGTTCTTAAACATATTTATTAGAATATTATCTGAACATCTAAATGATTTTTCCTCATACCTTTCACTTTTACTCAGATATTTAAATTTACCTCATTTTACCAAAGACAAAGAGTGTTGCTCATTTTGCTGTAGATTTACAATCAGTGAGACTACAACATAACTATTTAAAATTAGGCATTAGGGGTTTATTGTATCATAACTATCTCAAGTTTAGTATAATAGTCATATCTTTGGTAATTTACTCTAATATGCCAAACCATTAATTGATATTCTTAACTTCTACGGCAGGTGTTTTAATGGCTTCAACAGACATTGGGGCAGGATTATATAATTGTGTTGTGATGTTAACCCTTTCCCTCATAGAGGAAACCATGAAAAGACCTATGCGAACAGCATAAAACCAGATCAGCCTGCGAGTAACTCGCAGGCTGATCAGGTTTTATGCTGTTCGCTGCTCCTCAGTGGTCTGGAAATGAGGATTTTGTAATTAAATTTGGTAAGGTTTAACTGTGGTTTTCTGCAGATCAGGTTTATGTGATACCTATTGAGGGTGTCAATATGAGTCTATATGAGGGAAAGGGTTAACTTAGTCATTTCTTTATCAGCCTATAAGACCCAGGTCAGTACTACAGTGATTAGTGTAAGGAACTTCTTCTGTAACTTTATACTTTGAGTACTTGATCATCATAGACAACAATTGTAAGTTTTTATGCTCACCGAAGCTGATGCATATAGTCGCCGCTTCGTCCGTTCGTTCGTCCGTCCATCCGTCCGTCCGTCACACTTTCCTTGTCCGGACTATTTCTCAGGAACTAACGGCTTGAATTCAACGAAACTTTATGGGAAGCTTAATTACCAAGAGGAGATGCGCATATCGTCAGCATGACCCGATTCCTAAATTTTTCACAGAGTTATGGCCCATTGACTTTTCGGCCTATAGTACATATTGCATGATTCTTGTCCGGGCTATTTCTCAGGAACTAATGGCTTGAATTCAACGTAACTTTATGGGAAGCTTTATTACCAAGAGGAGATGTGCATATCGTCAGCATGACCTGATTCCTAAATTTTTCACAGAGTTAAGGCCCCTTGACTTTTTGGCCTATAGTTCATATTGCATGATTCTTGTCCGGGCTATTTCTCAGGAATTAATGGCTTGAATTCAACGAAACTTTATGGGAAGCTTTATCACCAAGAGTAGATGCGCATATCGTCGGCATGACCTGGTTCCTCAATTTTTCACAGAGTTATGGCCTATTGACTTTTCGGCCTATTGTACATATTGCATGATTCTTGTCCGGGCTATTTCTCAGGAACTAATGGCTTGAATTCAACGAAACTTTATGGGAAGCTTTATTACCAAGAGGAGATGCGCATATCGTCAGCATGACCCGATTCCTAAACTTTTCAAAGAGTTAAGGCCCCTTGACTTTTTGGCCTATAGTACATATTGCATCATTCTTGTCCGGGCTATTTCTCAGGAACTAATGGCTTGAATTCAACAGAACCTTATGGGAAGCTTTATCACCAAGAGTAGATACGCATATCGTCGGCATGACCTGGTTCCTCAATTTTTCACAGAGTTATGGCCCCTACTACCATGTTGTTGACTAATATTCATGTCATTTGCCTAATTTAACAGGAGATATCATTTAAACAAAACCCCATAAAATTCAATATGCTAGTAATGTCAATCATAATCATGTCAGCTAATTGTTGTTTAGGCCATTATACACTATTTCAAATATCCAGTCATATGTCAAGAGTGTTGGTTAACCTCTTTGATATGAGCACACATTGAAATGTATGACTTAATTTTTAGTAGTATAAAAACTTTAAAAAAATCAATGAAAGATCTGATGAGTAACACGTATTATCATATTAAATAGTAAACTGTTACTAAGTCTCCAAATTAGAGTTGGTAAAACATCTCATCTGATGAGGAGAATAGATATGATTTAGGAATAGGGATTTCAACATATCCAATTCATTGACCAAGGCCTTATTTGTAACAATGACGTTCTTCAGGGAGCATCTGTCAGTTCTACTGACTTTCTTGTATTGACCTTGAGTGATTCAAATACTGACCTTGGGAAGTGCACCAGAAATATGGGTAAAGGAAATGGACACATTTTGATAATATTCATTGCATCTGTGATAACAAGTCATTTATCACCTTATTTCTTATTATATCTGTGGGAAACAATTTCTTGCAACTTATTCTTATTTGTCTTGATAGGTCCTGGGTTGGACCAGTATTTTGCACTTGGGAGGGTCATGAAAGGTCCTTGTCTCAAATGGTGTTCAAACCCACAACCTTAAGTTCCACTATCATATATGCTACCACTAGACTACAGTGCCTTCTATGATAATGTTGGGATGTTTTTGAGGTTGTGATTGGGTCATTATATTGAGGGCTTAAATTATTTTAAGTGTGCATTAAGCCTATGTACTTTTGAATAATTTGGGGGATGATTGTGAAATTAAATTAAACCATCAGTTCATGATTAGCAATGGGGCTCACTGGTTACTGTTGTTTTGTTCTGTATGTATATTTATCTGTTAGTAATTCTAAAGTTATCTGCTGAAATCAGTTTTGTACTTACAAAAAGTATATAAATTACTATTATGTTTCAATTGAAAAAAGTGGACTTGACAGATGTATAAAAGCCACCTCTCTTTTTAACATGTTACCAGTTTTTTTTGTTTTGTTTTTTTGCCATGCATAAAGTGTAGCTACAGAACGGAAGGATCTGTCTGATCTTGGTTAGCTCTGTTTGCCAAGACATCAACACATGTCTATATGACGTAAAGGGCCAATGTCTTCAATTTTTTAAACCCCTTTTTTTAAATTTTTTTGATTTACACTGTATGCGTATACACTATTCTATTGTGATAATACCCCAGCATTGATTTCGAAGACATTTTCTTGCACATTATTATGATATCCGTGAAAACTGCCTGCAGAAAATGTACTGAAGACAGTAATTTGGTGTCTTATGTCCAAAGAATGCATTTACATTGTTTCGAATTCCATTTTTAAATAAGTGGGACTTGTTTCATATGCTGTTATGTTATTGTTAACTTACTGTCTCAGTTCCTAATATATTATTTTTTAAATGCTATTTTCTACAATTTGTTGTAATTAAATCTTAATCATTACAGCTGTTTTTGCTTTTTTGTTGACCACTATTTTGTCCTTTATAAATACATAGAAAAGATTTTCATCCAGTTTTTAAGGAAGATTGTTTTAATGGCTTTGGTGACATTTTATCAATAAAGCGAAATCTTTAAACAAAACCCAATTAAATTAACTGAAAATTAGTCTTTATCTTGAGGTGACTGCTATTCAAAGGTTAAATTCAGATCTTTGAATTCAGTCAGTAGCCTTTGTTAACAGGTAGACATATTCAGGAATGACCCCTATTAAAGGAATGGCTCACCCTGTAAGGCAGGTAAATCAAGTCTTGCATTGTATCTAAGCCAGTAATGAGCAAGCGGTTCTCATACATCGGTGAAGTGGTTGACTAGGACTTGAAGATGACCATTATGGATTTTGGTGATTTGCATGTTTCAAGGTCACGGTTGGAATCTCACAGACACAGCACTAACAAGAACCATGTCAGATTAACCCCTCACCTTATGAGTATTCATGTTCAGATTTATGTCTTGATGAAAATTAAATCATGAAACTTAAAATGGAAAATCAAACAAGGGATTTTCTTTGCCATGCTGGTGGAAGAATCTGAGCTAAAATATTGTATGAGCAAATTTGGTGACAGCTCCTTATGCATGCATATGAGGTAAAATGTTAATTGGAAGACTACCAGTTATGGCAAAGTTTATTTTGAAATAGATATTTTGTAACAAACATTTTCATTTTAAATGCTTCTTTTAATGCAAAAACCTTTCTCTTTTAAATACTCTTCTGACTTGACTATTTTAGTTTACCGTCGCTTCAACAGTATTTCAGTTATATAGCTACGTCCAGCTAATTACAGGTGGAGAAAGACCCCGGATGCACAGAGGCATCCGGGTAGAACCACGGACCTACCACAAGCCAGCTGGAAGGCTTCCTCACATGAAAATATGAATGGCCCTGCCGGGATTCGAACCCACGCGGTGAGGGGCTGAGTGAGTGCGACTTTACCCTCTCAGCCAAAATACTCTCCTGAAAGAGACACCTAGTATCTGTTTAACATGATATTTATTAAAGACTTGTATGAAAGAATGGTTGAATGGTGACACAACTGTGCATCAAGCAGGACAAATACGGGCAGGACAAATACGGGTATCATTAACCTTACAGTGTTGAATACAAAATGCTTACAAAGAAAAGAGCACCATTTAGAAAACAGTAAATCCAATTTAATATTTATCCTTGTCTCCATAACACCAATGGAGACTGGTCCACAAACACTCTACATTTTCAGCGACATGTTGAGGGCCACACAAAACTCTGTAGACGGTCAGCATCATAAAGTGAATGTCTCTATGCATACATGATTATATTATTGATTATTAAATAAAATGAAATATACATGAATACTATGATTAAATTGTTATTGTGTATGTATTTCTTTTTGTGATGTAGTATATATATATGTTCTGTTCTGACAAAAAGGGAATGCAGAAAAAAAATTGTTCTGGTTATTTTTCATTGTACAGTTTTTTTACATTGCACTGAGTTTGCATATTGCAAAATTACATTGATTGAAGTAACTGAAAAGAAAAAGGAGAGAAAGTGTGAAACTAATGATTAATAATTCAAAGTAATATGTGTTAATGAGGCAGTCTAGGGGTATGTCCATGGTCCCAATTTATCAGTACTGGTGTTAAGTCTCACACTGAAGAAGTGCAAATTTTTGTTATGATATATCAGCACAATAGCTATTCCAGTGATTATATCTTAACCCTTTCCCTCATATAGACTCATTTTGACGCACTCATTAGGTACCACATAGAGCCTGATCTGCAGAAAACCACAGTTAAACCTTACCAAATTTAATTATAAAGTCCTCATTTCCAGACCACTGAGGAGCAGCAAACAGCATAAAACCTGATCAGCCTTCGAGTTACTCGCATAGGTCTTTTCATGGTTTCCTCTATGAGGGAAAGGGTTAAAAGGAATAATTACCAGATATTTTTGTTTGTGTGTGAATTCATTTTAACCATAAAAGAAGAGCTGAAGCAATTTGAATTTTAGAAACTGGAGTAGGAGTCTAAAATATAGACTCCTATCTGTGTTATTCATGAATCCAGGCTGAGGTGACTAACGGTAGTATGTCACTGTGGCTCCTTAAGACTGGCTGTAAACCCAAACTGACCACTAATGCAGGCTCCTCTGTCATATAAATGGTGAGATTGACCAGTGTCCACATAATTTATTTTTTCAGGCAGACCGGTAATAACTGTATGGAGGTACTCAAATATGAAAAACAGCTGCTCGACAAACAAGTAAGGATATACATTTAACCCTTAACTTCATGAATATTCATGTACACCTGTCTGTGACATGATTAATATTCATTTTCTGAACTGTAACTGGTATACAAAAGGATGGATTTATCTTTGCATTGCAGACTGTAGAATCTCAACTACAATATTTTATTACTAGGCTTGACTAAGTGAGTTTACCGTCGCTTCGACAATATTTCTGTCATATAATGACGTCCAGCTAATAACAGGTGGAGGAAGACCCGGAATACATGGAGGCATCCAGGTAGAACCACGGACCTACCGCAAGCTAGCTGGAAGGCCTCCTCACATGAAAATCTGAATGGCCCTGCCAGGATTCGAACCCACGCACAATATTTTATGAGCAAACAAAAGAGACCGTAATATCAGACCTCTTCTAGAAGGAGCTGTCTGATCTGGGTCTGCTCAGTTTGCCATCACATCAGACCATGTATATATGTGGTATGCCTTTCAAAGCCTGCAGAGTGATGGTCAATACTTTTATATCCTTCATTTTTACGTGTGTCCAAAACAGCTATTTCTAAGAAGGGTGAGTGATATTTTGTGACCAAGGCTTCTGTTGCTGATCTAAGACTTGGGAGCTATCAATCTGACTAAAGTACACGATCTTGGACAAATGTAGCATACAGAGGAGGTGAACTTTAGTCAGATTGCAGAGCTAGTTAACTAGTATTTTGTGTGTTTCATATTTTAAACCTGTTGTTGTTAATGTGATGTATTGTCAGTGAGGTATGTTGTCCATGAGATGTTGTTAATATGACGTATTGTCAGTGAGGTGTGTTGTTCAGGTGTTTTATCAGTGAGATGTGTGGTCAGTGAAGTATGTTGTCTATAAGATATGTTGAGTAAAGTGTGTTGTCATAGGGATGTGTTATCAGTGATGTGTGTTATCAGTGAAATGTGTTGTCATTGGGATGTGTTATCAGTTACGTGTGTGATCAGTGAAATGTGTTCTCATTGAGATGTGAAATGTGTTGTCATTGGGATGTGTTATCAGTTACGTGTGTGATCAGTGAAATGTGTTCTCATTGAGATGTGAAATGTGTTGTCATTGGGATGTGTTATCAGTTACGTGTGTGATCAGTGAAATGTGTTCTCATTGAGATGTGAAATGTGTTGTCATTGGGATGTGTTATCAGTGTAGTGTGTTGTCAATGGGATGTATTGTCAGTGAGGTGAATTGCATTGCAGATTTCCAGCCTACGGGACAGTTTGAGTGAGAGCCAGCTTGTTGCCCTTAGCAACAAGAGCAAGCTTCTTCAGGAGAAGATCACCCAGCAGCAGACGACACTGAAGGCTGGGGGCAGGGATGCATGGAAAGGTGAGTAGACCATGTGACAAATGTATTACCATCATAACCCAAGTTCAGGATTGAATTTCACTTAATGTAGGAATACATTCTATTATGCTTGTTAGTCCCCTACCGGTGTTCACACCGGAGGGGACTATAGGTTTGCCCTCCGTCTGTCCGTCCGTCTGTCCGTCCGTCCGTCTGTCCGTCCGTCCGTCTGTCCGTCTGTCCGTCCATCTGTCCGCTCAAATCTGGATCCCGCGATAACTTAATAACTAAGCAAGCTAACTTGATGAAACTTGGTATATGACTAGATGGCAATGTGTAGATTATGCACGTCGTTTTATTTTTGTTCTTCGACTAAAATTGTGGTTGCTATGGTAACGGAAATAGTGAAAATATGGCAAAAATGGGATCCCGCGATAACTAAGCAAGCTAACTTGATGAAACTTGGTATATGACTAGATGGCAATGTGTAGATTATGCACGTCATTTTATTTTTGTTCTTCGACTAAAATTGTGGTTGCTATGGTAACGGAAATAGTGAAAATATGGTAAAAAATGGGATCCCGCGATAACTAAGCAAGCAAACTTGATGAAACTTGGTATATGACTAGATGGCAATGTGTAGATTATGCACATCATTTTATTTTTGTTCTTCGACTAAAATTGTGGTTGCTATGGTAACGGAAATAGTGAAAATATGGCAAAAAATGGGATTGATTACCATATTGAGTCAAGGTGGAGCCGGTAGGGGACTTTATGTGTTGTATACAACACCAGTTACTTGTTTTACAAAACTCATAAGTGAATTGATAAGTCATAATAGGTACAGTCAATATGTATCTGACAAATAATAATTGTTAAGGAATTCAATATGTAGGTATTTTAATCGGGGAAACAGGTAGAAGAATGATAGAGCAGATTTTACCACTTTAATCTAGTGTATTCCCTGTCTCCTTGATCAAGATCTATTCCAGCTATACTCTATAGATAAATGCATAAAATGCTGTTCTGTGTATCATTTTCATCGTTAAAAAAATTTAAAAAAAATCAAACCTTGTCTCAATGACAGTTTTCCCACATATTTGTTAAGATGGTTCTATTTTAATGAAGGGCATTGACCATCCATGCCAAAAATAGAACAAAGGAAATCCATAAAAAAAGACTGGCAGCAACCATGACAGCGTAGTTTGGATATTTTATTGGATTGAGGTTCTCAAGGTCAAGTAATAGCACAGTAAGCTGACTGTTTCCAGAATGTCCTCATTGATTTTCTCTGGTTTTGATATCTGGTATGAAACAATGTATTTTGATCATTTGTCAAATTTTGTCCAATAAATGTGTTTTAGATACAATCTAGACATAGTAAGTCATTTACCATCGCTTTTACAAATTCAGGGAGTCATTCAGAAATATAGGATCTGACATGAATTGTTATTTCAATATCTCCTTGAAAATGTTATTTAGCAAGCCTTTGGCAAGCTGAATAACATTTTCATGAATGAGTTTAGTAAAATTTGATATTATGAAATATAAATTCATGTTAAATTCTTTTTATCATGTGACCAATACCTTGTTAACCGCAGTTATAACAACAAAAAACCAAAACATGAATGTTCAACGGACTGTGAACGAGTTACTATTTCTAATTTTATGCCAAGAGTATTATACGTTCCAAACAAAAGCTGAAAATTTAATACCGATTTAATGTGTGTGTATCTCATACATTTTCAACATTATATGAATAATACGTATTTTTAATCCAGGTAAGTTGCACATTAAATCCAGTTGTTTGACAGTGACACAGAGTGAAATAATTCAGCATATAGGATATATGTAAAATGTTAATTATAAGAAAATATGTAATGATATATGAAACCAAAAACATCTATTTAAGCATGAGGTCATATGATAAAATAAGAAAATATTTTTTATTTAATTGAGACATAAGTTAATTTCAATAGTAAATTACACATGATCCACAGGGAAAGAGATAATTTATTCATGATCTAAATGCAACCTTTTGCTTTGATTTGTATATCACTTTATAGACAGTAGAATTTTTTTTATAATACATGTATATTTATGTATGCAACTAATTTCAAAGTCAGTAAATATTTTAATATCAAGTTTATGTTTTTAAGGTTGGAACATAACAATTTGTAAAATGATGTAGGCTAGGAGACGTCCCTATAAATGAGTTTAAAAAAATATATATATTTCATCAGAGACTGCAGATAATTCAGTGCATCTTAACCCTTAACCTGCTGCATTTCTCAAATGGACTTAGCCAGCACCTTTTTTGGAATAGTCCATTATCAATTTTAGGGATAACAAGATGAAAATTTGTAGTTGGTCAGCCAACAGTAAAGAGCCAGGCCAGTCTGCACAGATGTGCAGGCTGGCCTGGCTCTTTACTGGTGGCAAAGGTTAGCACGTACGGTTCCAGCAGGGTAAGGGTTAACTGAAAAATATACAGTTTGGATTTTAATGTAACATCTTAGGTTTCTATTGATTTCTTACAAAAGCTATATCTGGCGTAATAAATTGGTCTCTCCTAGTTTAACACTCAGCTTCATGTATTTGATAGTACAGCCACATGTCTCACTCCTATTGGAGAATTTTTCTGCAATTTATTTGAATGAAAATTGACACCTAAGATTGACATTACCTTCCAGGTTTAGATAACTGGGATGTCAAACTTTATGCTAGGGGTCCTGGGTTTGAGTCTTGGTGTTGCTGCACAATTTTCCACTAGCACAGCATGGATCCTTTTTAGTTCTCCAGTATATATGCTTTTGAATTTGCCAGTAACATTGGTGTGGGAGTACACTGTATGTAGCTGTAGAAAATAAGCCCATATATTGATGAGAGATTTGTGTAAGTTATCTGGAAGCTATGACAGTATATCGCTCACCCTTTTATTGAGGATTCTGGTGTTTGAATCCCTAGTTTATTATGTTTCTTACCAAACATCACTGGGTACTGATATGGGCTATGTTGATGATGCTCAGAAATCCTACATTGGTTATGTATGTTTTTGTGTGGTGTTTCAGTGTACGTGGGAGAAGTGGAGAAAGAAATAATAGCCTTTGGGGAGGAGGCCAAGTTGTTGGCACAGCATGGGGATGTTCAGAAGGCACAGCTCATGTTGACTAAGAGGAAAATGGCGGAGAAGGAGGTAGGGCTGGCTGTTATCTGTATAGATACAAACTTCTTGTATATTTGCTTAAATAAAACATCAATTTGGACACAAAATTATATTACAACACTTGACAGTTCTTGGGTTCAACCAGTACTTTGTGTCTGGGAAGGCACAATAACTCAGTGGTAGAGTGTCCGCTTTGTGCACCAAAATTCATCTACATGATTTAAATCATGTACACGTTTTAATCTTTTAACTCACTGAGCTTCTCTACACTTGACAGATTGCTGCCATCCGTTCGAAGATCCCCAACTTGTAGCAGTGGGTGACAGCTAGGGGCACACTGCACCATGTTCTGGCCCTTCTGACTGCCCTGACTTGCTCACGCTTCAGACAGCTGCTCCCATCCTCGTTGATGTGTGAATCTTGTGTGGAAGGTTTGCCATCCTTACAGAGACTAGGTCACTGTTGTAGTGTTATATGTTTCAGCAGGCTTTTTTTATGTGGCATCTCTACAGACGCATCTTTACGGGCTGATTATTATCTCCTAGTCTGTTAGACCAGGCGAAAAGTTCTCCAAAATAAAACTATACCAAAGTACATTTGTCATTCTCATACTCTCTGAATAGCTATTAGATCATCAAGGATTTGAAAAAGTGAATATGGGTTTGAGCTTGAGATCATAAGAACTTTTTGCCAGATCTGAAAATTTCCATCACCAATACTTAGTGCTAAGTTTTGTTGGTATAAATATCATTTTATTCTATTAAACTTTATTAATTTATATCGATTACGAAACAAGTTCTTACAACATATTCAAATCATTCTCGATGGCTCGAATGACAGCGTATGTGGTCTATTGTGGGAGGAAACCAGAGAACTAGGAGAAAACCCACGGGCAACCACTGTACCCTCTCACGTACGTCACCTGGGATCGAACCTGGGACACATTGGTGAGAAGCAAAGTGCATTACCACTACACTATCTAGGCATCCATTTTATTGTAGAAGATATGTCTACTTTTTTGTTGAAAAACAACAATATTCAAATATTTCGTTGGGATAGAAGAAAAGTAAAATATGTCCACAGGTACTTTAGTGTTAGATACTTAGCACAAAGTAGGGTTGATTCTATCAGCACCATTTAGCAAACAGTGGTTCTGTGCTGCCGTGATTTTATTGCCTGTTTAGAATGGTACATTTCTGTATTTTTTTCTGAAAGGGGATTATTTTGGTTGTTTAGGCATAGCACCAATTGTTTGGAAATAAAACATGAGTTTTTATCAAATTGTGAATAACTTAACCCTTTCCCTCATAGAGGACACCATGAAAAGACCAATGCGAACAACATAAAAAAAGATCAGCCTGGGAGTAACTCGCAGGCTGATCAGGTTTTATGCTGTTCGCTGCTCCTCAGTGGTCTGGAAATGAGGACTTAATTTATAATTAAATTTGGTAAGGTTTAATGTGGTTTTCTGCAGATCAGGCTTTATGTGGTACCTATTGAGTGCATCAAAATGAGTCTGTATGATGGAAAGGGTTAAGACAATGAATTGCAGATAATCTACAAATCTGTACAAATGATTATTGTTTGTGCCTCAACTATAATAGCTATGATAAAGGTAACTCTTTAAAAATGAGGCAGTAGGACATAAACCTATAGTATATACCCAACAAAACTTATTGTCAACAAAAAAATATGTTTCTGTATACATGGTAATCAATGTCAGCATTGTTACCTAGATCTTCACAGGGATGTAGGCTTGCCATGAGCTATTGTATAGGCTGGGTCTTCAGAATTGTGCATGGTGTTAGCATATTATGAGTAATTTTATAATTTTGTTGTATATTACTATTTATATTTAAATTAACTGCTTAAGTTGTTAACTGTTAACAGTAATTGTATGTTTAAACTTAAGATCTGTAAACAGGAAATGTCAGTTTTAACAACTTGAGGTCAAGGGTGATATGCTGCCAACTGGATAGTTCAAATATAAATAAGAAGTATTTCCAGGTGTTGTTGAGAATAAATTGTAAACTGTCAAAATGATATAAGAATAGCCAAGAATTATGACAGTACATTATTGAAACATGTACCACTTTTTGTTTACTTTTTCTCTTACTTGGTGAGAAGTGCATGTGATAACCAATAAATTGGAGATTCAACTACACAATGTATATGTGACATTAACAATTATAAATATGTTTAATTTTTAATCAGAGTGACTTATTTCCACAAACTTCTTTTGAAAATTGATTAGTTTTCATAAAAAAAATCAGTAATAATTGATTTTTGCATTATTCTGTCATGAATGCACATCTGCATGATTTTGATTAAAATGGACACTGCTTTCTCTAACTCTTTATATTCAATGTCATAAGTTGTGAAAAGTTTAATTTATTTCCTAGTAGGTAAACTGAGGAAAATATTGATTATCTCGGAACTTGTCATTCCTTCACTATACAGATCAATCATAGTATTGTTTTAGGGGTCCATATTATTATGCTATTGAATGGACTGTGTATTAACCCTTTTTCCCTCATGGAGGACACCATGAAAAGACCTATGCGAACAGCATAAAACCAGATCAGCCTGCGAGTAACTCGCAGGCTGATCAGGTTTTATGCTGTTCGCTGCTCCTCAGTGGTCTGGAAATGAGGACTTAATTTATAATTAAATTTGGTAAGGTTTAACTGTGGTTTTCTGCAGATCAGGCTTTATGTGGTACCTATTGAGTGCGTCAAAATGAGTCTATATGATGGAAAGGGTTAAATATATGACAACAGTAACAAATAATGATTTAGAATTCTTTGTATTCACATTATAATGAAATGTGTAATGCAAAACTGAAGACTGTAGTCTTAGAGAAAATGATTGATACCTCATGTGTATGACTGTACTTTATTCTTAATGAATATGAATAGACATATTTTAATGGACCACATTGAACATTCTCCAGTCTGATGGAGGTCCATGCTGGTCTGACAGGAGGATTGGTTTCAAAATATTTTTTTTCTCTTTTAGTATTATTAGCGATTTTGTATTGATATTCTATTTAACACTGTCATATGTTAAGCCTGGTGTGGGTTTCAAGAAAACTCATGATCTAAAGTTGATGTTTTCCTCAACTCAAAAATCGGTACTTTTCAAAATTCATTTCCGCGTGTATGTACATATAGAATGTTGAGCCAATGTTGTTTACATTTGTAACATGGCAGTAAACTGAATTAGGACTTCGGCATTATCAGCCAAAAAGCATATTACCTTTTAATACAAGTGACTTTGTATTCTGTGATGTATATTGTGTTTAGTTTGAATTTTGAAATATTTATTCATGTCTTTAAAGCATTTGTCAAGGGTATGGCCGTACAAAGTTGTTTTAACATATCTATTGCCTCAATTATACAATCAGTTGTGAAATATTTAGGTCTGTCTAAAGTCTATTTCATGTATGGAATTGAAAGGCTACTGTATCAAAATGCATGTGTTCAAATATTTGTGAACTGCTAATACCCCTGCTGCAAAAACAAGTGTGGATTATATTTGGAATCATGTGTGATGTCATATCCCCATACGTCCCATTTTATAAAAGTTCAGCATAGATCTTTTAATTATGCTGAGCTGAGACGGTTTAGCAGGGATATGCCTTGCCTATGGTGATCGTTCTAGTTTATCCCCTGTATCAATATTTTGTAATGATATAAGTGTACATGCTTTAGTAATGGGAATTTCCTTTACTGCTCCATTATTTCATGGATGTAAATTTATAAAATTGAGAGAAATGACAAATCCTCATTTTGTTGAATTTTATTTTGTTTTGTTCATAGTGTATTGGACATGTTTTATGTATGGATATTAGTTACATATGTATTCTTTCTACAATAATTTAGACAATAAAATGTCTACAATGATACATTAGAGTTGTATGTCTAGTCCATCCAGGCAATGCGTCCCTGTTACTTTCAACATTGACCCCTGAAATTAGAAGTAGCAGCACTTTATTAACTTACATTTACATGTATACCTCTTTCACAATCAAATCGAAAACAAGTCTTAACAATTTATACTACCGGTAGTCTCTTCGTTGGACCAGCACTAAATACACCTTTAAAGGGTTTTGAATGAAAATTAAGCATCACCAGTGGGAATTGTATTCTGAAATGATCTTCAGAATACAAGCACTGGACTAGGGTGCGAATCCAACATTATTTTTTGTTTATTGTGTCGCCTGCATAGCATGGCAGACACATAGGGATCACTTTGTCCGTCGTCGTCGGCGTCGTCGTCGGTGTCGTCGGCGTCACACTTTCTTGTCCGGAGCATAACTCGAAAAGTATTTGAGGTATCACCTTGAAACTTAAAACATGGATAGATCACATTGAGGGAGTGCAGTGCACAAGAATGATAACCTGACTTTCATATTTTCTGAGTTATTCCCTTTGTTGATTTTAGTTATTTTTGTCCGGACCATAACTCAAAAAGTATTTGAGGTATCACCTTGAAACTTAAAACATGGATAGATCACATTGAGGCAGAGTGCAGTGCACAAGAATGATAACCATGACTTTCATATTTTCTGAGTTATTGCCCTTTGTTGATTTTCAGTCTTAATTTTTGTCCAGGGCATAACTCAAAAAGTATTTGAGGTGCTGACTTAAAACTTTATAGATAGATAGATCTAGTTCACATAAATGATAACTCTCACTTTCTTTTCTCCTGAGTTATTGTCCTTTGTTGATTCTCAGTCTTTATTTTTGTCAGGAGCATAACATAAAAAGTATTTGAGATATTGCTTTGAAACTTCATAGATGGAAAGATCTCATGGATTTGTAGTGCAGTGCATAAGAATGATAACTCTGTTTTATTTTCTGAGTTATTTCCCTTTGTTGATTTTCGAAACGTATTTGAGGTGTTGACTTGAAACTTCATAGATCTCAATGGTCTGATCTGGAGCATAACACGAAAAGTATTTGAGGTATTACTTTGAAACCTCACAGGTGGAAAGATCTCATGGAGTGCATTGTGCAAGAATGATAACTGTTGTATTTTTGGAGTTATTTCCCTTTGTTTATTTTTTTGGATTTAATTCTTGTGTGGTGCATAACTTGTAAAGTATTTGAAGTGTTGCCTTAAACATTTATAGTAGATAGATCTCATTGGTCTGAGTGCAGTACACAAGAATGATAACTCAATAATGATAATGATGACTACAAACTTGCAACATATATATAATTAACGTCATAAGTGCTTAATGACGTCATAATTTTTCTTACAGTTAATGTTTTGAATTTATAGTCATTCTGACACTCCTCTGATGAAGACTGTATAGTCGAAAGTGCTCGGGAAAATTATTACATATTGCACTGTTTGAATATTTTATTCCCCCCCCCCCCCCCCAAAAAAAAAAATATATATATATGTGTGTGTGTGTGTGTGTGTGTGTGTGATTTGGTGTTATTTTGTACCTCACAAAATAGATTATGCTTTATCAATAATTTGTCAAAAGATCGATTTTCTAGTCAATTCTTTCATCAAACATGCTTAAATGCAGGCGACACAAGTGTTCCGAGGAACACCCACATCTAGTTATAATATTTACGGTTGTATCAAAGATGCTAAACCTGTCTACGAGACAATAAACTGGTTTGACTCATTTAAACTGAAATACATATATTTAATGTTAATCAAAATACTAGTTTAAACATAATAATGACCAGTTCAGGAGATGAAATAGACATTTAAACTGCAAAAGAATAACAATAGATTTATTACTGTACTAGTACCATGTACATCATTCTTTTGTGAACAACTCTGTTCACAGTCACACACACACACACACACACACACACACCCCTCTCCTACAGGGCTTGGCCATAAGTATAGTCATTTAATTTTGAATTTAGAGACTAGTGAATTTTAGGATTTAGCCAAAGAATTTTGGTTCTAAATCATACTTATAAAACACATATCCCATTCTTGTGCAAATAGATACTGTTTTAATATAACTGACATACAAACAAGACACATACCCAAGTAGGATGGGCTGGGAGATGAGATTGTTTCCGAGACACGAGAACTTGGCCATGCAGCCCTTAGAGTAGATAGTCTCACCGGCTGTGTAGGTCTGTCCATCGTAATAACAGCCAGCTGGAATAGCAGAACACATGGAACTTTGATATGTGCAAGAACCAGTACAGTAGTACCTCTTACAAAAATCACTTCATTTTAAGACCACTTCAATATTAAATAAATTTTGTCAAGATCAAATCATGATAAAGACCACCTCATTTTTAAGACTATCTCAGTATAGTCTATTTTACTATTAAGACCATCTCACTATTAAGACTATCTCACTGTTAAGACCACCTTATAACTGAGACCACCTCAGCTAAGCATGGTCCCATGGTGGTCTAGTAATTTAGGTTTCACTGTGTAGGTAAGCTCCTTTATAACACTATTTCAGGGATCCAAACCTTGCATCTGTGTTATATTGGATAAAGTGGTAATTACAGGACAACACTAACGTAATTAAAGATCTATGGTCAATATTTTAAAACCTGCTATACAGGCATTCACTTCATAATTTAAAACTTAGTAAAGGAGATACAATGCATATTATATATATATATATATATATAATAATGCATTGTAAGCCCTTTAAACTGCTGCCTGTCCCTACACCAAGTATTTGCTTTCAATACATATTGTGTAATTTCTCTCTCTCTCTCTCTCTGATAAATCTGTACATACCGGTAATCAGGTGATTACACTTGAGCTTATGTTTCAAACATCAATTAGTTTGAGAGGTGCAGGACCCTGTTATTTTCAAGCTTGAAATACCATTATGGATTCATTTGGGCTGAACTATTCATTTATCATCCAGCAGAATCTTTTCTTGTAGAAATATGGGCCTTACAAGTATACTATCAATAAAATACAAGAAACTCACTTTGTCCAACATTGCTTCTTTTCTCTGGGCATATTCCACTGTAAGGCAAAAAGTCAATGGTTAAATAAATAAACCTTATTAACCCTTTCCCTCATATAGGAAACCATTAAAAGACCTATGCGAACAGCATAAAACCAGATCAGCCTGCAAGTAACTTGCAGGCTGATCAGGTTTTATGCTGTTCGCTGCTCCTCAGTGGTCTGGAAATGAGGATTTTGTAATTAAATTTGGTAAGGTTTAACTGTGGTTTTCTGCAGATCAGGCTTTATGTGATACCTATTGAGGGCGTCAAAATGAGCCTATATGAGGGAAAGGGTTAACTCTACTAACATGTTAACCCATTTAGCTCCAAACCTCTAAAAGAACTTTGCTGCATACAAATTCAAGAGTTGTTATACCTTTGTGAATATTTCACTCCCAGAGTGAACAAAACAGTTAATATAACATTATGTCCATTGAAAGCCAGATGGGCTCATCGGCACATACAAAAAGAAGGCTGATCTTTCAATTATTCATGCTGTAAAGAATAGATCCTGTGAAACTGAAAAAAAACCCAAAAAACTTATTAAGTATGTTTAATAGGTCTTTGGACTGCACCCCAGAATCATTGGAATTTTATTTTCATCTTCTGATACACAGAGGGAATATGTTCTATGAAAATTGATTAGATTAGGGTATCTATATTGTATATAAAGAAACCCAGCTTATACATGTAAGTGCAGAGAAGTACTCTGAGTGAGCAAATGTAGCCTGTGTGAATTTGCCATGTTATGAATCTGCAGTACTTTCATGTTGCTATTTATATACATTTAGGTATCGGACGTGATATGCTTGTATGCTTGCAGCTGTAGGACAGGAATATTCATTATTTCAGTATATATGTACCTGAACTCTTTGATGGGGGAGTAGTTATTGTGTCCCAGACAGGTCATCTCTCCAAGGCAACCTCCAAATACTACCTTCTCCCCGCGCCCGTACACCCGCCCGTCAAACAGACAACCAGCTGCAATAAACAGTCCTCCATGGTTACAGAACAGAACAGATAACTCATGGTAGAGAGCCATGGTTCGATAGTTCCGGCCAGTGACGTCCACGAGTGTGTCGAGATCGAATTCGGTTTGGGCGGATGCTTTATGGTTTTCAATGGCACATTGTATGTTACAAATTATGAATTGTGTTTTTAAAGGTATTAAGATTCCTAATTTTGATAGCAGAAATAAAGTATCTGTTGACACATAGTCACCTTACTGACAAAAAAGGTTTCTTCAAGTAAAATAGTAAGACGCTAAACAGTTTAAAAATAATAGTATTACAACCATATGGACTCTTATTTTAAATGAATTAGTCCAAAAAAATAATATATGAAACTTTACAATTTAGCTATGAATCAATGAGTTTTATTATTTAACATCCTTAATCGAAATATTACAGATAAGATTTCTGACTTACATTGTCCGTTAACTATCTGCCTTTTCTTCGATGGGCAAATGCCTCTGAAAACAGTCGTATATACTTATCCTTTATGCAATAGAGAAATGCGCGTGTCGTTTCTATTATTGTGTCTATGTTAATAAAGGTTCTATCCTAAATCGTGTTCCTTCGTCTATCTCCGGAATTTCCCAGTGATTTCCGGAGAGAATCGCTGATTACGTTTAGAGTTAACAACAAAAAATGTTACTAAGTCAATCGGGGAAAAAAAAAAAAAAAAAAAAAAACAAGAAAAAAATCCTTAAAAACAAAAATAAATATACACAAATAAAAAAAAGAAAGAAGGGAAATGGGTTTAAACTTTGAATATCAAGATTGCGTGTGTGTATGAGTTTTGCGTGCTAGGACGTGTGCACGTATGCTGTACCCGAGTGACTTGGGGTTGCTGTAGATGTTGTCTCCTTCGCATGTCATCTCCGCCAGGCACGGTTTGATTATAATACGGGCTCCCTTCTTATAGACACGGCCGTCAAAGTAACACCCGGCTACAAGATAAATGTAAGTATTTGTTCGAGTTCAGAGTCTCCTGCTTCATTAAATAAAATTACGTGTACCGCACTATTTATCATTTTAAAACAAAGAGTTTTGTGCTTTGTTTTTAGTCATTTTATAATTTGTTGATAATAAGAATACCGAAAGTCTAAAAAAAAAGTGATGAAAGATAAGAAATGTATGATTTTGAGTAAAATGCACAGTTTTGCAATGGAAAATATTTACATGTACTTTTTCTCCATTTCAGAAATTTTGTCTAATGGATGCTGATATATAACTGACATAAATATAATATTGAATAGCGAAAAATAATCAACTGATGCCCATAAAGTGACAAAACTCTTATTTATTTATTCTATATATCAATTTTATTTCGAAATGTTATTTCATAAAAACGAAATAACAATTCATTCGTAAATACGATTTTCTTTGAAACATGAAATATTATATGGTTAAGTAGGTAATTAAGAAATATTATTTTATTTACAGAAAAAAATATTCCCAAAATACTGCAGTGCACGAAAGAGTGCAATGTAGCTTTAGGGGCTCCGTGAAAAAAGGAAAACAATAACAACAAAGGAAACAACACGCGATATATATTTAACATTGTAAACATGTATCATGTACTTACTCTGTCCGTCAGTCTGGCGCTTCTCTGGACAAACCCCTCTGAAAGACAAATAATGAAATATCTCTAACTTTGGCTCAGAGTAATTCTCAATGATATAGTATATAGTGTTAGGACCGATTAGGCTGGTGTCTTACCAATCATTTTCAGCGTGATATAGCACTTGGACATTAGACGATCCAAAATGAGTGAAATATTGTTGGTGGGTCGTTTAACTCAAGCATACAAACATGACCTTATATCCAGGTCACATTATATCCTTTATAATAGTAGAGATTACAGGTAGGATTAGAGAGTAGAGCAATGACAGATCCCTATACGCTATAAGCAAAAACGTTCAAAATATACGGTAAAACTGAAATATTACTTCAAGTTAGTTCGCAATAGTCTACAGGTCTTCTGTCTTCGTGTTTCCGGGGAAAAAAAAGACTGAGCGACATTTGTACTTTAGGTAATCCATCCATCATTTATTCGTGGCCAAGTGATCGTTGGAATTTTACAGTAAATGCCTTTATAGGATTTGAGCAATAAAGCATAAAACTCTAAGTCAATGGATTGTTACAGCTACACTTAAGTTTTTTTAAGCATTTGAAGGACCATAGTTATAACCTAATGATGGATGGATTACCTTAGATTATATTCCCAACCCTCCCAAAAACAATAACAAAATAAAGAACATAAAAAGCAGCAATAAAAATGCGTATTCCAATGCTAAAAGCAACATTGTTCTTACCCTAAAGACACCAGGTTGCCATAATTATTGTTTCCAAGACACTGCATGGTTGCTAGGCATTTACTGATCATAATGGTCTCCCCGGCAGGATATAAACGGCCGTCGAATAAACATGGTGCTATAAAATAAAATGGTGCCACACGATCAGATGGGAGGAGACCTCTTTAAATATTACAAAGCTTTGAAGACAATTTCAGAAAAAGGGAGCGTGTTTTGTTTAAATGACAAGTATCTTCATTGAATATATCTTCCCATCGATGTGATTTATTTCCCTGGAGTAACTGGAAATCTAAATTTTGATCTACATTACAGACCAATAAAATGTGTAAAACAGAAATGATTATCAGTCCCGAATGATTAAATCGCATCATTATATTGCTTAAACGTGGGTAAACTGCGCGCAAAAGAAAAGCTACGTGACAATTTAGAGAGGACTTATCCATCGGTAGTGTTATTAACAAGCATATGTCTATCAAAGATTCAAAAATAGAAACAATTGTATAACTGTTATACACGATTTTTTTCAAAGGTAAAAATTAAATCTAAATGCAGAGGCCCCACAAACTGTGTGAAGTGTCTTTCATTCTTAATACAGTATTATATTTTATGTACAAAATGCATATGATGATTCCATCAACGCCGAATGATTTCTTGTTCATATTGACGTTCTTGGCGACATAACGTAAGCGAACACGGTAATAATACAGAGGATTGTATTGAAGACTTACCCTGGGAGTTCAATTGGGGCGCGGCATAAACGCTGGCAACTAGGGCCACAAGGCTGATTATCAAACCTGCCATGTTGTCTTCTGTAATTCCACTGTTCAAGTTCCGCTAGCAGACGACACTTAGACACCTTTATAAGTGGACTCCGCTCGTGCGTCTCCTCGTGCGGGAAGAACTGGGGCTGTTGTATAAGTGTCTGTATTGGGGCCAGGGTCAAGGTTAGCATTATACAGGGACTTCTAGGGGACCCCTGGCGATATATAGGGCGTTGGCATCGTCCTGGTTGTCGTGAGCTGATATTGTTTCTTATATCTAGATAGCATGGGTGTTTCATTAAATAAGGAGCAGAGCAGAATTTCTTATCAGTGAGGTTGTTTTTTTTTACATCAGACGTGTGATATTTATACAGTCGTACGATTTCGCAGGGACAGTTCGCAGACAAAAGACAGACCCACTCGCAATATGGTCCATATTTACAAAAAAGGCCTCCAGGCTCTCGTAAGAATTCCCCTTAATTTGTTGCGGCAACCCTACAAGAAACCAGATTTTGCAAGACAGCCTGACGAATAAT
This sequence comes from Solen grandis, assembly GCA_021229015.1. Lineage (NCBI taxonomy): Eukaryota > Metazoa > Mollusca > Bivalvia > Adapedonta > Solenidae > Solen > Solen grandis. Next base: position 806,290 of record CM037785.1, read on the forward strand.
TTACGTTGAAATTTTCCCATCGCTGGAACCCACGGTATATAACTCCACACGGAAAAATATCTCGGAAACATAAATCATTAAAGATACAGAAGAATTATAAACTGTCTTCTTTTTTTTCTAAATGATATTCTGGCTCTTAATACATGTATATATTCTCTGCCAGCATTTTTAGTCACTTTATTATTAATATTATTATCATCGCTGATCATAGCCAAAAACAAACATTTGCAAAATTTATCCCGAACAAAAAGGTTTTATATGGGTGAGATAAATTATCTCTGCACGGGAACAATTCTTTGGGCTGCTAATTTGACTTGTATGGACAATAATTCAAACATGCCAGTGACCGAGGTTTATTCGTTAACCACAAAAACAAGTTCTAGCAGCAAAACGCATTTGTATACATACAAACAGAATAGAAAAAATATAATCTAATATCAAAACGTGGCACTACTGAAAGTCGATTGAAATTTGAAGAGAATATGTCAAAAATCAAGTTTGCGACTTTGAGAATTCGTAAAAAGGCTTTTAGACAGTCCTATGAAATCAAGCTATGATAAGTTTGAATATAGGCTACAGACCCTTAAAATTTCGATACTTAGAATCAATGCGCTCAAAGTATAATAAAAGAGACTATCGGCAATATTTACATGGAAAAAAACTATAATTCTAAAACCCATGTTTCAGCAGGATTGAACTCGATAGAGCCATAGACGTCAAATAGTAAGTCACTTGAACGTGTTCTTTTTTCATAATTCAGTACCTTAAGCGTGTTGGTTTGTTTCATAATGATCCGTTGTATGAGTCATGACCCTGAGTCCATTCAGTTGCATACCTAATAAGGTAATAATACAGTTTAATCAGCTTCGGTAACTACGCACATTTTGATTTCCCGCTTCGCTGCCAGCCTGAAGACATTCACTGTCGTAAAAAAAAGTGTTGTATAATAAAAATATTTGTTTACATCTGTCATAGAATTACATTACCTGTCTTCGTGCATGTATACAGAATAACAAGAGTGTTTTTTGGAACAAATGTGTCACCTGCTGAAGCGTGAAGGAAGAAGTGTGACGGTCAGAAGTGAGACGTTCAGACAGACGGATATATGGACGACGGAAAAGTGACCCCTATGTGTCACCTCTGCTAACAGCAGGTGACACAAAATATATAATTCCCAATTGTCACGATTAATATAACTCCTATAAACTATATACTTGACGTACATTAAACATCGTTCAAATTCATAAATTCTTAATATACAATCGGGTACCACAGTCACAAATCCACCGATACAAGGAAACATTTGTTTGTGATGCCAGAAAATCGTACCCGATGGACACTAGCTATTCAATAGTGAGCCTTTAAGTTTAACCATATTTTTGACAAAGGAAAGACCCTGGTTGACACATCGAAAGAAATGTAAGCTCGGAGTTCTTGTGGCGACCAGTGATAAAGATTCTTGTATCCCACCAGTGAGCTCCCAGACAACTGCCTGACCGCGAAGGAATCGGGGCAAATTTTAAAGTGCGCCTGTTTAGCACACGCCTCATGAACATGACCACGAAAGCCGTCGCGACTTAAAAAATATCGAAAAGAAAGTTCGCATTTTCTGGGTGGCAGGGGACTGAATCTTCCCAAAATGGACTTGGGCACCACCAGCTCGTCCTTGGACTGTAAACAACTGTATGTAAATATATTTAATCAGTTTCTGTGTCCGTATGCCATGTGATCATGTGTTGGTGTTTAGTTAATTACATTCAATATGATGTATATCATGCACAAGCCAATAAAATATTTTTGTTATGTTCGTATATTGCTTACAGTTACAGTAGTATTTTTTTTTATTTTATCAAAATGTGAATTTACAGGGCGTTCTTGCCACCAGAATGCTGTCTCCGCGGCTAGCGTACACGACTGTGGATCCTAGAGTTGTAGGGTCTCGAATCCCATTAGGAACAATAATTTTTCATGACTTCCCCGGGCGCATAGTACTGGTCCAATCCAGGAACCGTCGAGAGGAATAAACATGTGTTGTAAGAGCTTGTTTTCCAAACGATATAAAGATAAATAAGTTTTAAACATCATTTTTTAAAATTTCATTCTTCATCAATGGTGGATCAAAAAAGGAAAAAGTGCAGGACAGTGCAGTAGGATTCGGTTACCGAGGTCAGTGTGAGCGACTCAGCCAGTCTAAGGCGTTCGTTGATGTCAAGCACAATTACTTCTTCGTGAGTTAAATTTAACTTGCAATCAACAATAGTCATAATAGGGAATAGAAAATATAAATAGTTCTATTGAATTCGCGTCCACTATTAAACATGCTGTATTTAATAACTATGTAAAGCGGATATTTTCTATTCCCCCCCCCCCCCACACACACACCGATTCAAAGGCGGTAAAATTATAGAACACATCTTTAATTCAAATATGTAGGCTTAATATAATATTATACCACCACATTTATATGATTTACCCCTGGAATATTCTCTCTCACTTTCAGCAACGTGCCTGAACTCGCTCTTTGGTTCATAATAAACCCGCCGACAGTCCATCAGTGCCTTGAGCGCTTTGATTTGATTCGTACCTAGGCCCCTGTCACAATACAGGCGTCTCCACTGCGTTGGCACGGCGTTGTTTAGTTTTCTAGAGCGCCGTGAGATCGCAAGAAAAATCTGATATTTTTCGTGAGGATGGAGATATCACGGCGTCCTCATAGCAACTAAGGCGTTGCTACGGAGCTCCCATGGCGTTCTATCGCGTTCATACGGAGTTTTTGTTGGCGATTGTTTGCGCTTTCACGGCGCTTCCACTGCGCTTTCTCGGCGACGGCAAGCATATTGGAAAGCAACAGCCCGGCTTCAGGCTGGCGTACATCAGCCATGGTGAAATGAATGCTTCTTAGCATAATTATCTTATTTATTTATACTTAACGTATTTTGTTCGTTTTTATCCAGCAAACGCCGATCGACGCTGTAGGAAGCGCCTTGGGGAACGCAATGATCGCCGTGACAGCTCCGTACAGTCGTTTTTAAAGCGCAGTAAAAAAAAAAAATAACACTCCGTAAAAGCGCCGAAGACGCGTCGTGTAAGCGAGGGAGAGACGCAGTGACATCTCAGAGAACGCCGTGCAATCTCCGGACAAGCGCCACGGCTAACCACAGCGTTCGCATTGCGACCTCTGTGCGCGCCCGTGGAGTTCCAGTGGCGTTGCAGGAGACCTTACTACGCTGCTATTGCGACATTACGGCGACCCCACTGCGCTCTTATCAGAACGCCGAGTCATGGCGTTTGTTTTGTGCATGCTCAAAATGCGCGCCGTCACTAAGCATTCTATGCGATCCTACCGTGTCTACTGGCGATGGCACTGCGTTGCTGCGGCGATGCCTGCGATCGTACTGCGCGCACCTCGGCGTTTTGCAATTTTTTGGACGCCTTGGGAACGCCGCCCTGGTGAGACAGGGGTATAAGGAGGTAATGACCTGATGTTCACATTCGCATTTCATTGATACCCTACTTATCGCGGAGCGCTATAAACCGGTTAAGATTGCTGTGGTAATTATGCAAATTAAGAATGCCTGCTTTTAATTTACGCTACTTGAGACTAGCGGCCACGATCAAATCTAGAAATCATACAAAGCTCACACTTATAGATAATGTACAATTTTCGCTTGTTTTCGCCTTTAAGTAAAAACAATAGAAAATAAGAAAAAACTCCGCTCTGTGTGCCTCAAGGCTCCGTTCTTGGACCGATGATTTTTAATATTTTCATGAATGATATTTTTTTACTTCATAGAAAAATACACCCTTTATAACTAATGCAGATGACAATATTCTAGCTAATTTTAACTCAGATATAAAATTACTAAAAAGTACATTAGAAAATGAAAGTAAAGAACTTATTAACTGGTTCTGTGCAAATAAAATGCAAGCTAACCCTGAAAAGTTCCAAGTCCAAGTTATTATAAAGTATGATGACTGTGTTAAACTATTTGGTGCTGATATTGATTTTTTACTTGATTTTGATGAGCAAGTTACAAGAATGTGTAAAAAGACTACCAATCAACTAAACGTACATTTAAGAATTAGAATATTTTGGAACCCTGAATGTATGCTACTGATTAACAAATCTTTTATAATATCAACTTTTAATTACTTGCCCTTGGTTTGGCATTTCTCCTCTAAGACAAACACTGAAAAACTTGAAAAACTCCAGCATAGAACACTAAGAATTGTTTTTAAGGTATTCCCATCCTAATAGCCATATTCCATATCTTGCCACTGGATGGTAATATTTCTATGAGACTTTGTCACTTTGAAGACATTCAAAAATAAAAAAAAATCACCAAGAGCTTATTTTAATTTTTATCTTATTTGGGGGAGATAATCCGCATATAAGTTAACATTGAAGCCTAATGAAAATATGTATTTAAAAACTGAATTTAATTGGAAAAGGAAATTTTGCTTTGATGGAATAGATCGCTATTAGGATGGGAGAACCTTAATGACTTTTACACCACTTATGAGTCACTATTAATGAAAGTAAACATGGCAACATTAGAATTAAGACAATAGCTAAAGAAACTCTTAAGTGCCTATATAGCAAACCTCCACCATATATCAATGATTTAGTTCAATTTAAAAAAAATCCAGTTATTCTTTTAGGTACCAGAACACAGTTGAAATACCAAGGGACAGAACAGTAGCATATGTTAAGAAATCGCGCAGGTCTGGAACAGCCTCCCGAATGACATCCGGTGGAAAATTACAAGGAGTTTGCGAGGCTCATCCAGACCTGGAGCGGCTCAAGCTGTGAATGTGCTATGTGTGTTTGGCTTTAGTTACACTGCTTGTTGTTTTTTTCCTAGACGTGCTGTAGTTTATCTTATCTCCTGATTTACTTCCCATTTCATAATGCATGTGTTTTTACCATTCTGTGCATGCTTTTGTCTTGTATGATAAATATAAATTCCTACAGTTTTAGTTGCTTGCGCTATTACAAATGTATCTTTTTGTTTGCTCTTTATGTTCTTTATCTGTTTTATAGTTTGGAAACATTGATTTATTATCAACCTATGTGTTTTTACCTTGTTCAATTAAATATCCATGCATGATATGTACTTTTAAAATGATTCTCATTTTATAGTATTTGATAGATCTTAATGTGCTTTGTAGTTTCAAGCTGTACCCTTTTGTATGTCCATTATGTTCTATATTTGCTTTTTTATGTGCTTTAATTTCTCCTAATAACCATGAATAATAATATACTTTTGAAATGATGCTGATTCCAATGATTATCGATGCGAATTCATTTACTACTTGTCTTAAACTGTTGTAGGGTCATGATTGTGTGCTGTCCCTTTTTGTTGTTTTTATTTTATTTATCCGCTTACCTAGTTTGTAAAAACGATGATTTTGTAATCACCCTAAATGTTTTTACCTAATATGGCTTGTCTTCTTTTAAGTTGATATAATCTTGCATGATATATCCTTTAAATGAGTCTGATCTTATTGTTTTAATGTTTAATGCATAAACATTGTACCTTACAGGCCGTTAGGTTAATTTGTTGTAGTCTTTGTTTTTGTCGTTAAATAGCTTATAGCTAATTTATATAATGTTTCAAATTGTACAACCGACTTAAAATAAAGGCTCTTGTATCTTCTTGTATATACATACATATGTTTTGATATGCCAATATTTTGAACTCTGGCATTGTTTTAGCTCGTGCATCACTATATGATATAATATACTCTGTCAAGCCGAGTAGTACTGAATATCAATTTATCAGTTGATCGAAATAGATTATTGAAATTCATTTACTTTAAAGAAATCTATCATATAAGGAAGTGATACACACGTTCACTTTTAAAATCAGAAATCTCTCTATATTGTGGCGCACGCGGTATTTGCAACGGAGAAGGCCGAATGTTTCCGAAGGCATACTTACACAGAATATTCCACTGTTGATATATCGGGAATCGATGGCACTCGTTCCATGGTTTGCCTTGAAGACCGATATTCATGAACGAATAGGCACTGTCCCACTACGCGGTGTAGAGGTATTTGTGTGAACGATCAACATATATGATGGAAGGATGACCCTAGTAAGTTATTATCGACTTTCTTTTTTCTTTATAGTATATTTATGTGTAAAATGTAATACTCAAGAGCTTATGTGTATGCATTTTTATTTTCTTATATGAATTCCTCCTATGCATGCGCCAAATACCGTGGCTTGTTAGAATCTACATGGTCTAGGATACAAAGATGCATTAACGTTACATAGCTAAAGTACTGGAATTCTTTGAAAAATACGAGGTGTATATATGTACAATTGTATAGTATCAGTCTATGATGTATACAAGCTATTGTTTTGAAGCAATATTACGGTTTATAAATGAGTTTTTTTTGTATTATTATAGATTAAGGTTCATATTGTTCCTTCATTACATTAAACAACATGAGATTGATAATAATCTCAAAAGACCCAGTAGGAAAATAAGGTAACTCTTTCTTTTGACTTGTGGCTTTGGTTGCATATTATAAATAAGATGTAATAAAAAAAGAGTTACTTGTTTCCACAAACCCGACTGACCCTATTTTTTTGTACCGACCCTAGACTTTTTTTTGTAGTTTTTGGGCTATTACTGTTGGAAAACGCTGTTTTTTTTTGTCAATTTCCCAAAAAAAATAAGGTAAAAATGGAAAAAAGTTAAAAGTGAAAAAAGTTTTGCTGACTCACTGACAACATTTTTTCCCCCTAATTGTGGACCACAAATTTGATATTGCCAGTCCTGTACTTTCATACTGTTTCAGGTATAGTATTATATATAAATTCTGGTTTCAGGGGTCCTGGAGTCATTGATTCATGAATGTTTCAATAAGTCAAGATGATAGTGATGATTGCCTGGCATGCATCATATTGCATGTTTCAGATTGACAGCAAATCAGGCTGAAATGTTAACTTGACATGCACGTGTATGACTGTTGCTAGGTGCAGGACTGCAAAGTGTGATATTTGCCTGCTGTCATTTATTTTGCTTGTATTTCAAGTGTGTCTAACATGTATTCTGGTGTATGTTTAAAGTTCCAGGCTGCAGTTATGTTTACCTGACATACTTTGTATGATATGTTATAGGTTGCCAGGCTGCTGTTATGTTTACCTGACATGCTTTGTATGATATGTTTTAGGTTGCTAGGCTGCAGTGATGTTTGCCTGAAATGCTTTGTATGATAAGTTTTAGATTGCCAGGCTGCAGTGATGTTTGCCAGACATGCTTTATATGATAAGTGTTAGGTTGCCAGACTGCAGTTATGTTTACCTGGCATACTTTGTATGATATGTTATAGGTTGCCAGGCTGCTGTTATGTTATACCTGACATGCTTTCATTGCTTTGTATGATATGTTTTAGGTTGCCAGGCTGCAATGATGTTTGCCTGACATGCTTTGTATGATAAGTTTTAGATTGCCAGGCTGCAGTGATGTTTGCCAGACATGCTTTATGTGATAAGTGTTAGGTTGCCAGACTGCAGTTATGTTTGCCTGACATGCTTTGTATGATATGTCTTAGATTGCCAGGCTGCTGTTATGTTTACCTGACATGCTTTATATGATATGTGTTAGGTTGCCAGACTGCAGTTATGTTTGCCTGACATGCTTTGTATGATATTTTTTAGATTGCCAGACTGCAGTGATGTTTCCTGACATGGTTTGTATGATACGTTTAGTCTGTCAGACTGCAGTTATGTTTCCTGACATGTTTTGAATGATATGTTTTAGATTGCCAGACAGCCATTATGTGTTATGTTTGTTTCAGGTTGCCAGACTGCAGTGATGTTTGCCTGACATGTTTTGAATGATATGTTTTAGATTGCCAGACAGCCATTATGTGTTATATTTGTTTTAGGTTACCAGACTGCAGTGATGTTTGCCTGACATGTTTGTATGATATGTTTCAGGTTGCCAGACTGCAGTGATGTTTGCCTGACATGTTTTGTATGATATGTTTCAGGTTGCAAGACTGCAGTGATGTTTGCCTGACATGTTTGTATGATATGTTTCAGGTTGCCAGACTGCAGTGATGTTTGCCTGACACGTTTTGCATGTTTCAAGTTGCCAGACTGCAGTGAAGTTTCCTGACATGTTTTGTATGATATGTTTTAGATCGCCAGACAGCAATTTATGTGTTATATTTGTTTCAGGTTGCCAGACTGCAGTGATGTTTGCCTGACATGTTTTGTATGACATGTTTCAGGTTGCCAGACTGCAGTGATGTTTGCCTGACATGTTTTGTATGACATGTTTCAGATTGCCAGGCAGCCATGATGTGTTATGTGTGGCTGGCATGTTTTCTCCTTATCTGTGACATTGGGGCAGAGTCCAAGTACCCTGGAGAAGAGAAACATGAGCTTGGCACACTAGAGGGAGATGTCCAGAACTGGGCTGTCCTAATAGAAAACTACATAGAGCAGGTAAATGTCACTTTTCTTATAGCATAAATATGGAGAGATTGAATTTGTTATTATGAAAATCATAATGTGTACAATACATGCATAAGGCCAGCCTTTAAAAAATCTTTGCAGTTATATCATACAACTCAGAGGTTTTCAAAAGTGAATGTTACTGAAATTACCATTGACTTTCTAAAGCCCTTGTTAATCCAGAAAGTGTTAATGGACAAGCATATATTGTTTACCTTAATTTGAACTGTACTTTTAGAGATTTTACTGAAACTGTGTAAGAATAATCTTATTTAAATCCCACCAAGTTTTTGAAAAAAATATGAGAAAATAATCTAGAATTTTTTTCCCCCCCCCCCCCCACCCCAAAGAAAATGCTTGAAAAGTTGAAAAAAATGAGTAGAGAAATTTTCATTGAAAACACAGGAAAACCACAAATAAGCAAATCTAAAGAATGATTTTTTTTGGGGGTTTCCCTTTGAATTTTTCCTTTGTTAAGTCAGAACTGCTATATTGCATTCTAGTGATGTGACTAAAATTTGTTATACATTGTATTACAATATCCATATTTTCTCATGAGTAAATTAGTACATTTTTTATATTTTAAAGTGGGGTCATAATCTGAAAACAAGATTGGGAAACAAAACTCACAATTTGAAATCAGTGGTGTTGCTGGTTAAACATTATTATGAAAGGAAACTGGAAAACCCAAGGAAATCCCATGTGTCATGCAGGACAGGCAGTCCTTTTATACGCGAACGGGAAACGAATATTTAATGCATTGGTGAGAAGGAAAGCATTTTTACTATGCTTTTAAGGCATCCAAATATTTATTTTGAGTACATTAGTTGTACATTATTGTGGTAATTGTTGTAGCTTGCCAATGATGGGATCAACCAGCACTACACCCAGGGTTACCTTGACCTGGCTGTCTACGAGTCGACACAAAGAATGGTGAGGACATTGTGAAACAGGTCAAGGAGAAACTGGAGGATTTCTTCATACAGAAGAAGAGAGCTGCAGAGGTTGGTGACTTTATTGACAGGTCATTCCCTATACCGTGTGCAAAAACTTGGATAACGATATAGCCTATTCCAGGGAATACATAGGCTATTTTGAATTGTGTGCAAATTATATGCAGCATACTCATGCAAAAGTGGGGGTTTCTAAGTTATTCAAGAAATCTAAATGTGATATTTGTATTTCATTTTACAAGTTGCATGCATTGGCATTCATGTGTAAGCCTGTATATGTGCCTGCTATTTAACATTCAAAAATAATAAAATTCTCTAGTGGACCTAACTTCCTGTCTCAGCTGTGAAACTTTAAGCCCAACTAAAACCTATTCATTTGTTATTGTTAGGGATTGTTTTCCATTTATGATGGAGTAGTCAAATGCTCACAAACAGTCCACGGTTCTTCTGTCAAACATTGGTCACATGATATCCCTTTGAAGCTATTGGATGATATATGTAGTATATCTGTAAACAATTGAAATAATGTTAAAATGGCAGAATACTGTATACAATATCAGTAATCAGTGTTAATTGGTATTATTGGTGAATTTGTTCATTATCTACTCTAGTCTGTTTGTAAGAAAAGCACTTCATCAGCATATCATTATCTTGAAAACATACTTTGTGCACTATTATCAGATGCTTTCTGTGCTATTGTTTTGAATAACATTTTAATGAGATGTAACTGTAGTACTGGTGATATGAGGGCTGTATGCTTCATTCACACAGAGGCTGGCGGAGAAAGTGCAGGAGCTGTATGATACGTTCACGCTGGCCAACAGCAGCGCCCACACCAACAAACTCTCCAAACTACCTCAGGAGATTTATGCAGACTCAGACATCCCTGAGAGGCTTCCGGCTGACAGAAAATTTGACCCGTATGTAACATTTGGTTTAAATGAAATATTTTTTTTTAATTCAATTAAATAACTCTCGACGCCTCAGGTGGAGGAATTTGGTCAGTAAAGTGGGAGGCAACTCAGATATGTACTCTGAGAAAACCTGAAAAAACTGGGTGCCTGGACTGATAATCACCACAACTTTCATGTATGTATGTAACAGGAATCGGACCTGGTTCTCATTTGCGAGAGGTGAAGTGTGGTAATACTTAACTATCCAGGCATGTTTATACAGTTGTTTTGTATCAGTGATATTGCAATGTAAATGAGATGATTTAAACTATGTCTGCTGAGAAATTAAACAGTCAAGAAATATGTTAGCTTGTTTTAAAGCTAACTGAGCCTATTTTCAATTTCAAAGATAAACATAAAATGATTTTTAACAGTCAGTTCAAAGATAAACATTGTCTTTAAATATTAGCAACATGCACAGTTTAGGCAAGTTTGGCATGGGATAATATGTTTAAAATGACCACACCTAATTTTCTGTTGCCAGGTATTTCAAACAGCCAGTGAGCTGGAACCAGTCAACAGTAAAAATTGCGGACGAGGTTCCGAGAGACGACATCAGCACCATTAACACTGTGAACTTCACCTCACAGCTGGACAAACTGTTCAAGGAAAATCAGAAAATTGACCCCACTCTCAGGTGACTTTAATATTACATAACACTACATTTTTCTCTGACATATGATTTACTTACCTTAATTCTTAATGAGATCTTTAATGATATTTATGTCTCTGTCTGTCAAGTCAATATTTGTATTATGTAGGGTCTTCAGCATGGCATTGATATCAGTTGCAGAAGCTGGAAATGATTAATTGATTAATCAGAATAAAGGGGCATAGACACATTTGATAATCAATTAATTATCAGTGATCCAGTTCCATTTTGATAAAAGATACCTTGCTGATATTGAGGTTAAGAGTTACATAAGGTTCCTATCATAATGAGGTAAAGAGTTACATAAGGTTCCTATTATAATGAGGTAAAGAGTTGCATAAGGTTCCTATTATAATGAGGTAAAGAGTTGCATAAGGTTCCTATTATAATGAGGTTAAGAGCTACATAAGGTTCCTATCATAATGAGGTAAAGAGTTGCATAAGGTTCCTATTATAATGAGGTTAAGAGCTACATAAGGTTCCTATTATAATGAGGTAAAGAGTCATAAGGTTCCTATTATAATGAGGTAAGAGTTGCATAAGGTTCCTATTATAATGAGGTTAAGAGCTACATAAGGTTCCTATTATAATGAGGTAAAGAGTTGCATAAGGTTCCTATTATAATGAGGTTAAGAGTTACATAAGGTTCCTATTATAATGAGGTAAAGAGTTGCATAAGGTTCCTATTATAATGAGGTTAAGAGCTACATAAGGTTCCTATTATAATGAGGTTAAGAGTTACATAAGGTTCCTATCATAATGAGGTAAAGAGTTGCATAAGGTTCCTATTATAATGAGGTTAAGAGCTACATAAGGTTCCTATTATAATGAGGTTAAGAGCTTCATAAGGTTCCTATTATAATGAGGTTAAGAGCTACATAAGGTTCCTATTATAATGAGGTTAAGAGTTACATAAGGTTCCTATTCTTTCAACTTTCTTGTTTTATGAAGTTTTTAAAGAAAATGGCTTAATTAGTGTCATTAATGACTGATAATACTTCTCAGGAAATGAAATCTTTAAGTATTTTTATTATGAAAAACGTCCTTAAGTATATAAGTATTACTTAGCTCTAAGTCAGGTTTTGAGATTGGTGCCAGTATTAATATCTTATATATATATAGTTGATCATGACTAATAAGCATCTCAGCAGACCTGTCTAATGATTAGTTAAAGTGATATAACTATCGAATCATCACTTGGACCATTCCAGTGCTTGCTTTGAAATCTTAAGCCCCACTTATATCCAAGTTATTAATTAAGGGATTATTTTTCCTGTCATAAGTAGGTCAACTGCCAACAAACAGCACATGGTATCCTGTGTATGTATTGGATAGATCAATGATTGGATTAATTTGAATATTCTAGTAAACATCTGAAAGGACGGTTATCAAATACTTGCTCTGGAATACCATGTGATTAAACCTTGACGTGGACTACACAATGACATGTATATGGGATTCTGTTTAAAATGTGACCAGTTTACCTAGACATGAAATGAAAATTATCTTTTATGGTAAAGGTGGGATTTCTATTTTACTGCAAATAATAATAAGTTTTTTGTTTTTTATGTTTTCTTGTAATTACCTGTAAACTTTAAACCTTTATTACTTTTGTAATAGCTATAAGTTAAAAAAATCCTTTTTAGAGACTGTTGCTTTTATATAGATATATTGTACTCTAATAATCAAACTTAAAAATCAAAATCATTTATCCCGAAAATGTTAGTCCTGTGTAGTTGTGAATTATCATAAAAAATGTTGCTTTGTTGCTCATATATGTGAAAATCATTGTTCTAATATCTTGAGGTATGTATTGATATATATGTCTGCATTTGTGAGGTGGTAAGTGGGATGGTTCCCCGACCTACTTCCACCAATTGACGGGGATAATAAAGGTTTAAAAAAAAAAAAAAAAAAAAAAAATAAGTTGTACAAAATATAAAGATAAGCATCTTACAGTTAAATGTCACGTAAAACATTTTAAAAGTTTAATATGTATAGTAATCAACTGTAAACTGACAGATAAAAAAAAAAACCGTTGTATAGATTATTAAAAAAAAAAAGCCATCAGAATAAACACAATTAAATCACGATTTTTTACTTTCTTAACAAGTTAAAGCTAATTGACATTTAAACTTTTACCAGTAACATAATAAGGCAATAACTTCGCTAATGAAGACAAAATGTGGGAATATCAATACCTCATGACATTATACTAACAGGTGCTTGCTTAATAATCTAATACACAAAATAACACCAATTTTTTCCAATATACACACATAAAGACCTTTTTCCAATATTGGCCATCGTTTTCTTCTGGGACTCTCTTGTTCTTAAATAAACAGCAGGTGTAATGTGAACCAAACATCAATACTTTTCTCTTTCTAGGACTCTACATTAATTCTTTTGTGAGACTGCAGACACTGTGAGCTATACTAATGAAGTCCTCTCAAACATTGTATAGTGCAGTTGTTTCTGTACCATGGTAAAAGACACATAAATTTCATTGTACATGTGTTCATTGTGGATGTCAAATGATCAATAATTAATATACAAAAAGCCTAGCAATAACAAATGGGAAATGTTTCAATGATAAAAAAATATCTAAGTAAAGGATGTACATGACAAAATGAATGAAATGGCAGCAATTTAATGACTGACACAGACAAGAGGGTGGGGTGGAAATCATTTCCTTTAAGCATGATCTATTTCATCATCTGGCAATTGGATTGTTCTCACTGAATTCTCATTAAAATAAATTTAAAGAATCTGTCAGAGAGCCAGTCTAAGTTAAGATCTACTGCTGGATCTGTGCATGAGGACAATACATCATGTATCCTACTTTCACTCTAATGCTAAAATTCTTTACTCATAGTTTCATGATGAACTAATTATTGATTCATTAGTAACAATTGGTTGCCTTATTTACAAGTAAAAATAATTTCATAATCAATATCCTCTTTTGAGATCAGTAAAATCATAATTGTAGTTTCTTATATTTTTTTCTGTATTTCCCTATTGTGTTAGTTATATATAGTTATAGTATGTAATATTGACCACACATACAAAATTCTAGATATTTGATTATGTCTAGTTTTTTATTCATTTACAAAATAGGGGAAAAAACATATTTTTTAACCCTTTACTTAAAACAGACTCATTTTGACACATAAGCAAACAGAGCACACCCAGATCAGACAGCTCATAAACAAGGTATAACAAGGCTCCTATAGGAGCTGTCTGATCAGGGTCTCCTCTGTTTGCTCAAACAATATTGTAGCTTAGTTTCTACACAGTCATCTGTGGCAAAGAAAAATCCATTATTTCATAAGCCTTTAAAGATCAGTCAATTAATTTTCATCAAGTCATAAACTGTACATGAATATTCATGAGGTAAAGGGTTAAATGTATGCAGGCTTATGTAGCTCTTAACCTCATTAAAATAGGAACCTTATGTAGCTCTTAATCTCATTATAATAAGAACCTTATGTAGCTCTTAACCTCATTATAATAGGAACCTTATGTAGCTCTTAACCTCATTATAATAGGAACCTTATGTAGCTCTTAACCTCATTATAATAGGAACCTTATGTAGCTCTTAACCTCATTAAAATAGGAACCTTATGTAACTCTTAACCTCATTATAATAGGAACCTTATGTAGCTCTTAACCTCATGAAATAGGAACCTTATGTAACTCTTAACCTCATTATAATAGGAACCTTATGTAGCTCTTAACCTCATTATAATAGGAACCTTATGTAGCTCTTAACCTCATTATAATAGGAACCTTATGTAGCTCTTAACCTCATTATAATAGGAACCTTATGTAGCTCTTAACCTCATTATAATAGGAACCTTATGTAGCTCTTAACCTCATTATAATAGGAACCTTATGTAGCTCTTAACCTCATTATAATAGGAACCTTATGTAGCTCTTAACCTCATTATATAGGAACTTATGTAGCTCTTAACCTCATTAAATAGGACCTATGTAGCTCTTAACCTCATTATAATAGGAACCTTATGTAGCTCTTAACCTCATTATAATAGGAACCTTATGTAACTCTTAACCTCATTGTAATAGGAACCTTATGTAGCTCTTAACCTCATTATAATAGACTCATTTTCTGAGCAGAACTAGATGAGTCTCCATTGTTTGCTAATATATTATTGTGGTTTAGGTTCTAAACTATCTGCCTAGCTAAGAAATATTCATTGTTTGATATACATGTACCATTTAAAGTTCAGTCAGTCAGTATTCATCAAGTCATAGATTTGTACATGAGGTCATTAAAGTCAAGATTTCAAGTATCACTTAGTATTATTGGTGCCTGACTCATTTTACTGTAATAATCAGTTTGTTTGATCATCCAGTGTGACCTCCTTGCTTCAGGTGGCAGTATTTTGGCTCAACTACAGGCATTGTCCGTATCTACCCGGGCAGGGAATGGTCAACGAATTTTGCAGGTTTCTACAACGATTATGACCCTCGTGTGCGACCCTGGTATATCGCAGCCACGAGTGGTCCAAAAGATGTCATCATCATTCTGGACTGCAGGTTTGTATCCTCTTAAATAAAACTTTGCACTGTAATTACCAGAAAACTACTGCATAAGTATCTTTGTGGCAGCCATTTTTTTAATTCCTTCTTATTTGAAATATAATTTATAAGATCTGTGGGAGAAAAAAATGAAGTTGTTTTGAATTAATTTTTTTTTTTTATATAAACAACGTTTGTTTCTATTTTAGCAGTATATTGAGCATCTTTGGTGATGATAAGAAAGAAATAAAATCTATTACTGATTGCTATCTTTGGTAGCAGTCAATTTGCATGATTTAAATCAATGTATAATTCACAAACAAAGGTTTTTAACTTTAACATTCCTTTTGTATTAATTTGGAAACAAATTTTTATTATTTATACTATCCCTCCCAACAGTTCCTGGGTTGGACCAGTGTTTTGTGACCAGGAAGGCGTAGAAAAACTTTAGTCTCTAATTGAGATCAGGGCACTACTTACTGAATGTAAGGTCCCAGTTGAAATGATACACACATTTTAACATTTTATGGAGAAAACAATTATGTTTTGTTAACAATTATAAAATGCATAATTAGCCCATTGAAAGCCACAATGACTCATCAGTCTTCTTCTTATATTTGATGATAAACCTTTTAAAACAAATTAAATTGGCAAAAATGAAGACAAATTACACCAAAAAAATCACCACTCTATGAAAAAAGCATGTCATTCCTTCCATTCCATGCAATTTTTTCCTGGAAAAGTTCATTATATAATTGAAAAAACTGTACCCATCAGTCAGTCAATGAAAGGGGAGAAGTTTGCAATAGCGAAGGGTGTGGCCAAGACAGTGATCAACACGCTGACAAAACAGGACTACGTCAACGTGATCTGTGCACGTGAAAGTTACTGGAATGAGGTTGGAAAGTAAGTAGACTTCTTAAAGCAGAATTAAAAAAAAAAAAAAAAAAAAAGTTAAAAAAAGAAAAAAAAAGTTAAAACAATTTGTATTGACATTTTACCTCATGAAAATTCATGGACAAATTTACGACTTGTGGAATATTTATTTACTAAACTTGAAATGATATATACAAATGGGTTTTCGTTCACTGTGTAGATTGTTGCATTGTATGGGGAGACACTGATCGGACTTAACCCTCCAGGAGCAGTCTGACCTGGGTCTACTCTGTCAAGACATTAAAACATGTCTGTCTGAGGTATTGGTTGATAGATGCTTATGATAAAACAAGATTTTCTTGAAAATGCTTTAACTTTTCACATGATTGTATGGAGATTGCTATTTACAGCAACTTGGTCTGCTTCAGTGTTAGTGTCATTAAAGTTTGAGTAGAAACATTTATTATGAAAGAAGTAAATCTGAATTAACACTTGACTGTGCAATAATTTTATACCTTAAACTTTATGAAATGTTATACATGTACTAATAACATGTCAATATGTAGGTGGCAGTCATATGCCACAGAGGTGTTGAGTTGTCAACACGAGCGCATGGTACCAGCCACAATAGCCCACAGAAAGGATCTCATAAAGAATATAGAGACCCTGGAACCAGGGGGTACCAGTGAACTTGAGTAAGACATGTTCCTTTTTGTTTTTTTGTAACTCATCTGTGTATATACTGTAAAAGATGAGTCCCAGATATTCTTTTTTTTTTCAAAATCCTGTCTTTTTGAGTTTTCATTCATAGGTACTTTTACTTGATTGTACAATAAACTGATTTATAACTCTGAATGAACTGATAAGAAGGCAACAGTTTTTCCATACCATATACTTTTAAATTTGTGAGAAACACTATCTGAAGTGTATGTAAGGAATTTCATCAAGCTTGAAATTGTCTACATGTATATGATGAACTTTCAATTATGCATTCATTTGGGTCTTATTTATTCATGACAATTTTGAATGTGCATTAAAATAAAATCACAAATAATAGAGAAAATAAAATGGATGTGATTAAAACCTGTTTTACTTTATTAGAGAAATAAGTAATAAGCAAGAACAATTAATGTCTGTCATGTATAGGATCTGACATGAACTGTTATTTCATATCAAATTTTACTAAACGTGTAAAAGCTTAATAACATTTTCATGAACAAGTTTAGTAAAATTTAATATGGAGTGACAATTCATGTCAGATTCTTTTTATCATATGACCTATAGTTACAGAAAGTCGCGATTATAACAATAATTAAAACAACATGAATAAACAGACTGTGAATGAATTACTTTTGTAATCTAACACCAACAGAACAATTTCAAATAATAACTGAAAATAATGAATTAGCATGTGTATTTCTCATACATTTTTAACATCATATCAATAATGAATCAAACACATTTAGTCTAGCTGTGGGAGTTCAACACACTATGCATACATAGAGAATACACACGCGTGACACGGAGTGATGTAATTTGGCCTAAAAGTTATATGTAACATGTTAGATATAAGAAAATATGTGCTGCTTATACGAAACTGGAAACAGGTGTTTGAGCATAATGTCATATGATAAATAGTGAATGTTACGTTATTGACTGAATATTCCTGTCTTGACTGAATCCTAAGAGCTTATACAGAAGAAAGTGATTTTGATGCCATGTCAGTGTTATTTAGATGCTGATGTCTGCACTTCAAATATCAATTTGACTACAAAAAAGAAAACAGAGAGGAGGAAAAACTAAATTTACTAAATAACATTGTCAAATATATTACCAGGAAACAAAGGCAAATCATAAGGATTTAGTTAGAATATTTGAAAATAAACAAAATAAACATTGTTGGCTCTCTGCATGTGATGAAAGTACTGTAGAATCAGATTAAGTACCTATGTTTGTTTCATTTTAAATGTTTAGTTTGAATATTGTAAGCCATGGGCAAGTAGGTCATTATTCTGCAGACGAAAAACATAAATGCTGGATCCCTTGGGATAAACTCATTCATATATTTTGTGATGCAGGAAGAGCTTTGACAAGGCATTTGACCTACTGAACAGCAACCCCAGGACTGGGTGTCAGTCAGTCATCATATTTGTCACGGACGGAAAGGACACAGATGGCGAGAATGTCCGATGTGGGCCCGGTACGTCTATCTTCACTGGCCTCTGACTGTCTTGAGACAGCTGGGTGCCATTAAGTTTTTCATCTGCATGTATTGTTTGTACAGATAGTATTTTCCCTCTAAAAAGGCTGAATTAAGGATTCAAGTGTTGAATTATTTTGCCATTTAAATAAGATTGATTGACTTCTTGCTTAATCAAGTTTTTTGTTCCTCCTCCTTCTCTGGTATAAAATGGCCATAATAAATTATGAGGGATGGCCTGCAGAAAGTCAAACTAAGATCTCAGTGTCGACTGGTTTACTGCAGGTTATTATACAAGGAGTGGCTACGTCCCAGGACCCGTCTGCAAGTACAACTGGACAAAGGTGTGGAGCATCGCTGATGCCAGAAACTCGTACTTCCAACCTCAGGTACCCCAGTTTCTTTATAATGGTCCACTTGCTTATCAGAAATGACATACCGGTACACTCATACCTATCTTTTGTCTTTCAAGAAAGGCTAAGAAAAAGTACATTGCTGTAGGTCGGTGGTTCTACCCGGATGCCTCCGTGCATTCGGAGCCTTCCTCCACCTGTAATTAGCTGGATGTCGCTATATGACTGAAATACTGTCGAAGTGACAGTTAACACAAATAGTCAAGAAAAAGTACAATAAACTACTGTAAAATGCACTTAATTTTCTTTTTATGCCCCCCTTCGAAGAAGAGGGGGTATATTGCTTTGCTCATGTCGGTCGGTTGGTCCGTAGGTCGGTCCGTCGGTCTGTCGGTAGACCAGACCTTGTCCAAGTGATAACTTAAGTTCTATTTGACCTTTAAGTCTCAAACTTCATGTGGTTGTTGCTCATGATTAGTAGATGACCCCTATTGATTTTGGTGTCATTACCTCAAAGGTCAAGGTCACAAAGTCACATGTTGTGTATGTATAATACCAGACCTTGTCCGAGTGATAACTTAAGTTCTATTTGACCTTTTAGTCTCAAACTTCTTGTGGTTGATGCTCACGATTAGTAGATGACCCCTATCGATTTTGGTGTCATTACCTCAAAGGTCAAGGTCACATGTTGTGTATGTATAATACCAGACCTTGTCCGAGTGATAACTTGAAGTTCTATTTGACCTTTAAGTCTCAAACTTCATGTGGTTGTTGCTTATGATTAGTAGATACCCCTAATTTTGGTTTAATATAAAATTTAAATGAAGCAGCATTTTTCAATAGTTCATCCTGTCTTAATTTTAATAAGTCACTTAAAGCTTTATTTATAATAGATAAAGGACACCATGGTCATGTAGTGTAGACATGACAATAAATAAAATAATAAAATAAATAAATTAAAAACTTGTTATTTAATACATATAAGTTGCGACCATTTTACCCTGAGCATTGTGGGTTAAAATATTACTTGCCTGGGGAAGAATCTTCCATGACCTTTTCAGGCCGACCCAAAAACTGCTAAGAAATATTGTATAATTTGTATCAGCTTTCATCCCAATCAATATAAAAAGAAAGAAATTACAAATGTGGTTAAAGGTTTTTTTATTATATCGGATACAGTGTTAGATATTGAGATAAGCATTGTTTTGGAACTGATACCCAACTATGGACAATTTTTAATCTAAAGAAACTGCTGCAATAGCTGATATTGTCAGGAACAAAAAATTGTCATTTCTCTTA
>CM037785.1:826697-859107 GCA_021229015.1 Solen grandis
AGTTTTTTTTTAAATTTTACATTAGTGTATTTTTTTAAATTTTTTTAACAAATAGATATGGGATTGAATGTGACGCTTTTTTGGGGGTTTCACTATAAGCCAGACCGGGCGCGGTTTACGCTCGGGGTTTGAAGTGTTTAGACCCCCATACAACACTTTCAATCCTATACAAACCCTGTTTAAATAATAGCTTTTTTTTAGTGGGCCTAGTGACCAATACTTAAGGACTTTGAAAACGAAAATTTTATTATTTTGGTTTTTTTACACAAAACCCAGAGCAATTTTCCCGGGGAACGACAAAAAAAGGCAGCCTGGGTACCGACGCTGCGCAAAGAAACAAAACGCAGGTTCCATCAAATGTTACAAATTTATTTTAAAAAAAAAAAATTTTAACAACTGAAAATATTTAAATTTGAAAAACGATGTACATAATAATAAAAAAGTGTTTTTCGTTGTAAAATCACACTTACCAAACGTGCGTTTTCAAAGTCCTAAAGTATATATTAACTATTTGGCTGAATTTCCCTTTTATCTTATTAAACTAAGAAAAATAGATTACAAAAAATACACATTTTTTCCTACACAACTAGAAAGCAATGAGATGTCTACCCCTAAAAAATAGTTATTGTCATAAAAACAAAATAAATGAATAATAAATTAAAAGCAAGGCAAAAATTTAATAAAAAATTCCAGTATTTGTGCATACGGGAACATTAGCCAAATTTGCACTAGCCCTTCAATGAAAGTGCAAGCCTTTCGTTCAAATGATATCTTTTTAAAGCTTTTAAAAAAGAACTAAAAAAAAAAGTCAAAAGAAGAAATAATTCATATAACCAGTACCATTCAGTTTATTTTGACAAGTCTTGATAGATTTGCTGAACAATGTTAATGCATAACCGTATTTTCACTGGCCAGTGAGCGAATCAAGACAAATGTTATGGCTTGCCTGATGATTATTTTACCATGTGATCGGACAAATTATCTTCAGGCCTGGTTCACATTATCTTTGGCCTGAGCCCCATTGTATTTAGGCCTGACATTATACGTTCGTACGAGTACGAGTGTTTGCCTGATCCACATCATCTTCATTGTCATTAGTTATTCTATTACTCTTTCAGACCGGAGTGGTCGCATGTGGAAGATACATTCAACGGTGTGGGCTCTTTGTTTCCATTTGACATATATTCAAATCACAGTGAATTCAGTCAGCGAATGGATTGCTCTAGACCATTTGTTCCAAAGTATATGGAAGGTGGCAGATGCTTCATTTATGTACAAGTTGATGGCTTTTATAGAACTTGTATGTTTTATATTTCGAATCATAAATGTTAAACTTTTGATTAAAGTTGTTTTAGACTGTAAACTAGCATTAATAGGAAAAGACATAATGAATTTGAATTATAAAACTATTGCATGTGACACAAAGAAGCCATTAACTTATTAGTTTTATCTTGCTGCAAGCTGATAGGGGCCCACTGTTTTTCTGAATGAAGTTGATTTTAACACCTTTAACTACTAGACAGCCCTGGGGGTTTTGCTACTGGCAAAGTAATGACAGAATCTTGTCAACACTTTGCCCCAACATTCCTAATTTTATACCAGTCTTAAAAAATGACGCTAATTTGGCTAAATAGTACTTTAACAATTGTGTTAGCCAAGTCACATGCTGATCTTTTTAAAAAGTTCATTTTTTCAATTTTCTATTACAGGGGCCATAGCAAAAGCTTCACCTGTACACAAATGTTGCGGGAAAACGGTTCATAAAAAAAGTATATTGAGCCAAAAATGGGTTTTAAAATTTATAATAAGTTTTTTAAGAGAATCAAAATTTTAAAACAAAAAGGCCTTTTGAGGTGTTTTAAAAATCTGGCAGTTCGAAATCAAAAAAAAAAAAAATGAAACAATATCAGTTCGTTTGTATCTGTGTTGTACTTTTTTTGTTATTCTTCTAGTGGATATTTACGTAGAAAATAGAAAAGAGTATTTTCAACACCCATACTACTACGTGTGTTCTCATCTTTGGGTTTAGTAGCAAAAATGACACATCTGGGGAAAATTTTATAGAAGGGACATCAGACAAAATGACGGAAACAAGTTTTTCATTGTATTAAGAGGGGGGGGGGGGATTGATTGTGCAAAAAAATTATGTGCGGGCACCGTGTACTTTTGTACTGTCAGTACTTTATTCAACGTTATCATCCTGTCATACAGGAAAACAATCCATGTCTGGAACCATATCTTTTCTCTCCCCCTCATGGAAAGATAACACTGTCAGTATCTTTAACACCCAAAACTCCCGAATCCTTCTCCACACCAATGTATCCAGATTTCACATGTACTCTTGCGTTCAAAAGAGGGGAAAAAAAACAATATGAAAGTGACATGAGCAAACCAATAACATTTTAAAAATATCTTAAGAATCTTTTATTGCCCCAAAATTTCATTTTAAAGCTCCCAAACCCTTTTAACCCCAATGACACAGCTTCTTATATTTTTGGGGTAAAAAGAAAAAAATTTTGCAGGGACGCCGATGTCATCGACTTGACAAAAGTTTAAAAAAGACATAGAGGGGGTATGGTAGACCATTTCCCGATGAAGGGCCTCTCCAGTTTGATCAAGTTTTTTCAGGCGGATAACGTTAAGGTCTCCAACTGTGCCAGTTTGCTGGGTTTCTTTATCAAACAAATGATGTTTGACGAATAACCAAACCCCTTTTCTAAAGCTCTCGGGGACAAACTAAATTTCTCATATCAGTAATTTCCATTAGAGTTTTTCGTTTTTAAAATTTAATCCACCGGACTGTTAAAATTGCAAAGTCCTATGCACGTGCATAAGAGCATGTAGTCCTAACCTTGCAATGCAATCTTCAAAAATTTTTATATGGATCACCAAACTGGGATACGACCACTTAAATAAAAAATATTTACCATAAAAGGAGGTAAAAGTGGGGTAATTATTTAGATATTGGAAATTTTTTTTTCCAGGGGTACAAATTATACCCTTTTCCCAAAATAACAAACCCCAAAGGTTCTTTTGGTGTATTGTTGATTCATAATTCTTTAGAACTTTGTTCTCAACTTTCAATTTTTGAAGTGTGCTACGGTTTTTTTTGTTTGAAGAAGTGTATTTTAAATCAAATTGTGTAAAATTTTTTTGAAAAGCGTCGCTTTTTTAAATTTCAAGGCTGATCAGCCAATTTGACCTTATTTTTTTATCGTTGGAAACGTCTGGAGAGACTTCCCCATAATTTTTTTTCGTTTGTAGATTCCTAAGCATTGTTTTTCAAAATTACCAAGTCCACTCCCCAAAATGCTTGCTAAATTTAAGTATCTCATATATATGTCGATACCATTTAGAGCTTTGGTAAAATTTGTTTAACAGCGGAAAAAAAGTTAACCCTTTCCCTAAAGAAGGAAACCTGAAAAGACCATGCGAACAACATAAAAGCAGATCAGCTTGCGAGTAACTGAGGCTGTCGGGTTTTTATCGTTCGTTTTCCCCCTCAGTGGTCGGAAATGGGGACTTTAAAATTTAAAATTTGGTAAGGTTTAACTGGGTTTTTGCAGTCGGGCTTTATGGGGTACATATTGAGTGCGTCAAATGGTCTATATGAGGGAAAGGTAAAATCATTTTCTAAAAATGAACTGATTGGCAGATGGGACATTGCGACGAAAGTTTTAATGATTATTCAATGTGACTGATTTTTTTGATCAGTTGCTGCTTATGAAACTAATTAACCCAAAATTTAGCCAATAAATTTATCGTGTTTGACTTCCCATGGTTTTCCATTTCAGTATGCTTCGACACGGCCGCGACAACCAAAATCAAATAAAATTTACGGAACTCCCTTCTTAGCGTTCAACATAAAGGGTTTTTCCATTTGGTTGCCCGTCAATAATGTGATGGGGGTGGTTAGCCCAGTCACGGGCCGTAAATACTGTTCACACCAACCCCCAAGGGTAACATCCCAAAACTGAAAAAATGTCGGGGGGCATTCGACCAAAAACAAACAGGTTTTTCGTGAAACCTTTTTCATTTTTTGGAAAATTTTGGTGACTAAATGTTTTTTGTTTTTTTGTTTTGTGAAATTTATAAAAGTACCAGCTTTGTTTTTTTGGTTTGTGATTTTTTAAAAATTTTTAGTCTTTTTAATGAAGTTAAATGTGGTTTTAGGTTTTTTAAATTTTTCATATAAAAGTAGTAATTTTTGAAAAAAGATATTAACAATATTGTAATCTACGTTGATGTTGTATGTTTTAAATTTTAACTCAGAAAACAGCCCTATATTGGTGGGATCGACAAATGCGAATCTTTATTTAAAAGCTATAATCAGAAAGTTTTTCAGTTACCCAATTTTTAGGGGCCTTAAATTTCTTTTTAAAAAAACTAACCTATTCTCATGCTATTTAAATTTAAATTCGTTAATTTTGCCCTGTTTTTTTTAAAACATGTATATTGACATCTTTGGAAACCCATGGTTTTACTACATCTAGGTATTTGGGGGTAACGGAATAACCGTCAATGTAAAAGATCTATAGATAGAAGAGAATGGTTTAAA
Organism: Solen grandis; assembly: GCA_021229015.1. NCBI lineage: Eukaryota > Metazoa > Mollusca > Bivalvia > Adapedonta > Solenidae > Solen > Solen grandis. Next base: position 831,256 of record CM037785.1, read on the forward strand.
TAAGGGGATTCTGTGGGGGCCAATTTTTTTTTGTCATCTTAACTTAATGATTTCTACGCCTTCGTTAGCATAACATGTATATTTTTTTTATTCAAATTTTGATTCCTTTTTTCTTGCCCGGTTTTAAGTTTTAAAATTTATTTTATAATTTCAGGTAATTTTAATTTCTCAGGGTAATCACATATTTTAAAACAGTTTTTTATGTACTCCTCAAGCAATGTATTTTGTGTTTTTTTTCATTATGTTCAGTTTTTAAGATTTTTTTTTAATATCATAAAAATTTGTTTAAGAAAAAAAAACTATTACTTGTAAAACTTTCTTCCCATTAATATTTACATTTAAGCACCAACTTATATCAATCATTATTATACAAAATATAAATACCAATTCATTGCACATGAATAATTTTAATTCCTTTTATTGGGGTTGGTTCTCGTGTGCCGGAATGGCCTCCATTTAACTTGGAACGGTGTAGATCTTCATTGTCAAAGAAAGAGAAACAAGGTCGAGGAAATTATATTTTGAAAAATAATTGGGGTCAATTTCTAATACATAAGCCAAAGTCGTTAAATCAGCAAATTTTCGCTTCCCATTTTTTGGGGTTTTTTGTTTTTAAGGGGGCCCTTTCAAAAGAATCATTTTTTTAAGCGATCTATCGTACTAGTAAATATAAAAAACGCTATTTTAAAATTCGCTTTTATTTATATTGAATGCCAGATGTTTTTTTAGCAATAGTTGTGATTACAATTTTTATTGTTTTGTAATTTTAAAGTCTATTAATTTATTTTTTATTAATCTTTTAAAATAAATATTTGTTTCTTTTAATGAAACCTTCTGTTTGGTATGGTAACATATAACTGGCCTTTTTTTTCTTTATTTTTTACAAAGAAATTATACAGTTACCGTGTATTCTGCTGTAAAACCCAAATGATGTTAAAACTAACCTCAATTAACGACACGAACAAAATATGTCAGTTTTAACCAGAGCTTTACAGTCTATTCGAATTAAATTTTTGATTTTCATAATGTGACTTGTAAAATATCACAGGGTATCAATTTTCTTTAGCAGCTGAGAGTATTAACCCTTTACAGCATGAATATTCATGTACAAATTTAAGATTTGATGAATATTCATTTACTGCGAACTTAAAAATGGTACAGCTAATGAAATAATGATTGGATCTTTACCACACAGACTGTGTAAAACGGAACTTCTTGTTAATGCTTTTTTTGTCGATCATTTCTATACTTGTTAATGGTATCTTATCAAGTCGCGTTTTTCATCTACGATCTAAATGTAACGAATGCATTATACTGATACTCGGTTGCGTATTAAAATTATTTATTGAAAATCAGCTTTGATTTTTACAATCATTTTCATTATCGTAATCCTTTTGTAACTCTTACGTACAATAATGGCAGTTTGTTATCAATAAACGGTATACTGTGCGTATAGAACTGCTTTTAACGAAAGCACCCCTTTCAGCTTTTTTTACCTCATTCGAGCAACTTCTGTATTTGATTTACACCAGTCTACGTTTATTTAAACAATTATATAATTAATCTTGAAATTTACAAGTTGGTCCTCAAATACCTTGTTTGGGTCTGTATTAGTGATAGACTTTATCAACGTTCCACTGCCCCCACCGGGTTCCACTCTCGCCAAAGTAAACCTAGTTATCTGGACAGCTGAGAAAAGCGTACACCGTCCGACAGAATCAGAGGAGGGGGTTCAAAATGTTTGCTGTTTCATTCACGTTAAGGTTACATATACGTACCTCACAATGGAGGAAAACTTGAAAAGTTATTTTTTTTAAAAAGTTTAAGGATCTGTATAAGTGTTTCATTTAATATGGCGGAATATTGCGACATTTGTATTTCTGAATCATTATTGCTTGTTTAAGCCGTTGATTGTGCAGGTATGTTTGGGGTATAATCCTTTTATTAAAATAATCATATCGCTGATAATATAAAAAGAAAACAGCGCTCTATCTTAGAAATAGGTAAATAACTTTATATAACTGGTTCTGCTATTATTGTATGTAAAGGGTGTTTACTACAGTTTACCATCGCAATGTTTTGGACAACAATTCGCCGGAAAGTAAAGAGAAACGTATTTCGGTTATTTGCAATTTTCGGATGTAAGCTGTTTAATATGCTTAAAGGTTGTTTCGCCAGTAAAGGCATCTACAACACTCATCATTGGGTCATATCGTTAAAAACAGACATTGCGAACGACGAAATATAAATCGCAAATATCGTTCATTCGTCGAGAAGGAGAGAACTAAAATGTCCCTGTTACCGTAGAAACAGCTCAGTAGCTCCTAAATGAACACGAGGCCTATATTTTTTTCCTTGTTTTGATCAAGCAACCCTTAAAGAAAAAATACACAAAAAAATGAGAACCCCTAATGAAAAATGTTTTGTAAATTTTTAAAAATGAAGCTATTTTTCTCTCTTTTTTCCAAAACTTTTATATTAAAAACGGTAACCATCGATATACGACTGTAGCATAAAAACGAGCACGGTGACCTATCTTTTTTCACTTTCGTATTCAGCACATATTTTAAAAACCATATGTGAAAATCAGAAAATAATATTGAAAAAAAAATGTAGTAAACGCCCTTAAAACCGACCATAAAATTAATGAGTAAAAAAAAGGAAAAAAATCATGAACTTTTATTATCTAAAATAATCATTATGTCGCTTCATAAAATTCATTGGTCACCCCTTGCAAAATTTGTAACAGTCTGCAGCTTTAAGTTGGACTAGAGAATGCTAGAGAGCTAATGCTGATTTATTTAGTTAAAATTTCCAAATGTATTCTCAACTGGGCTTGTTTAGAAAATACTAGTAGGAATTTACGGAAATGTAGCAGTCTTAAAACACTCCTTTGGTACTGGAGCATATGAGTGATTGTGACTAGGATAGCATACTTTATCAATGAAACAGAGGTTTCAAATTTAAAATGGCGCGAATTCATGCTGCAATTGAAGATGACATAACGTTTGAGCGTGTGCGGCATATGCCAAGACGTACACGCGTGTGTAGTGTTCACAGGCAACTGTCATGGTCGTGCAACAAAGAGATTCAGCTCTATGAGAAAGAAACCAGAGTGACCACAATGGCCTTGACCGCTCAAAGACCGCTCTACAGGTCGATTTAGGGAACTGTTGGATATTCAGAGAAAGATGATAGTTAGTAAAGTGGGTGAAGACGTGCAAGTTGTCCAGCAGCCATACTCCAGCAAGGTAAGCCGTCAGTGCCGAGAGTAAACCGGATCTTCCGCCGGAAACGTGGCACAGCTCTCATGACTGAAGGCGAAAAAAAGATCTGTCAACATGGCGGGTAAGATACTGAAGGGAACCGCGTTAAACTTGGACCAAAGAAACTTCCCCGCTCTGTAAGTGTGACAATTGCACCTAGGAGTCAAGACACTGTAAATTCAGATGAGTCGGATCCAAAACCATCCATTACTGCTCTTCAACGAAGAAAAACTATGCCAAATTTATAGGATACATTCTTTTACAACTATATAAATGTTCAGAATTGACGCGAGGTCGAACAATCTCAAGTGTTCTTTTGCTTTACGAAGTTTGATATTTTTTTTTTATTTTTCTCATTTATGTACATATATGATCATATTTTACCAAATGCTTGACCACATTATTATGAATATCAGTCATATCATATATGTATGTACTCATTTAAAATACTTTATGTGTCTTTAATGACAAGTCAAACTGTCCGTTTTCGCACTTAAGTCCGAATTTATTGTTGTTACCGTAGGGCAATTTCTTTCATTGCAGTTTCCAGTACTTCATTTCATCAAAAACAATTAATTGATAATGGTTTAATATCCAATTTTTTTTTTCTGATATCTGATGAACATCTGAAATGTGTGAATATATCTCGGCATGTGATAGGTCGTTGTTCTATATTTAGTTTTGTAACTGTATTCCGTATGTGAAAAAAATAACCGTTATTTGAATATAATCAATTTCAAGGCTTTTTACTCTGAAGTAAAATAAAATGTCCCCTTTCACATACATACTGAAAGTGAGGCAGAGAGGGGAAAGAGAGAGAGAGAGAGAGGGGGGGATAGAGAGAAAATCCTACGTATAAATTCCGTTATCACTTCTGTATATACAGTGGGAATTTTAGCTGTCAAAACTTCGTTTCCATGAATATAAATCACTACATGCTGACCAATAAAGATAACACATAGAATTTTGAATACTCTTCGTTGAAATTTACAAAAGCAAAAGCTGATCCACTGTTCCCGCAGGATAAAGGCGAGGAGCGTGACGTTACCTCTACATGGTAGAACAAAGCTACCTTTCAAAATCCGCGCCGTTTCATTGTCAACTGATCCCTGCTGTCGCAGCGCTGTCTCTGCCACGGATCCAATGAAATTCCTAATCAGTAATTCATGAGTACGAAGTTTTGCTAACGGAATATCCCGTTGTCGATTAGGATCAAAGCGTATTGAGCGAAAGTGGGTTTTCCTACGATGGAGAGAAAGGTCAGACTTGTTGTCAAGTTGTGCTGTTCTCATAGTAATAATATATTACTTTTTGTCATTAATTAATGTAAAGCTTTTGGTATTTATGTATTTAGGTAGCCCCTCGCAGACTTTCTATACATTTTTAACTGTTTTCTTTTCCTGCATATCAACGTCTTTAATATTCTTCCTAGGTTGCCCCTATTTCAGAACTCTTTCATAATTGACTTTATCTAAAAATATATGTAGGAAAACGATTACTTAATATATTTAAATATTATTTTAATCTTCAAATGATTTATAAGTAAACCTTTAATTACTCTGAAAATGTTATTTTTGACTCAATAATTTACATTAGGGACCGTGTACATATTGCACTATCTGCCCAACCATAAAAAAAAAAAAAAAAAAAAAAAAAAAAAAAAGAAAAGAAAAAGAAATTGCCATAAATATATGATAGGTAAAAGCAAAATTAGAAATATCTTAAAAACAATAATCGGTGTTGATGGAAATTAAATGATGGAGAGTGTAGAACGGTTTGTAAATGTTAAACATAGGGGAAGCAGGCATTACTTTAATGAAGCGCACTGTAAACGTTTGAGAAACGGGCTATAATATACTGCAGATATTTATAATGTTCGGTCAATGTGCATCTAGGTGAAATATTTGATAAAACACAGATATGTACATAAAATAAACTGTAATTCAATCGGAATACTTTGTTAATATTTTGCAAATACGAATCATATATTTCAGGTAGTTGTCATTTCAACAAATAATGCGTAACTTTTTTCTGTAAGTATAGTTACATCTACAGATGGTAATCGTTAAGATATTCAATCGGCGCTGTCTTACAGCATCGTCCTTAAGTAGGTCAAACGTGAGGTTAGACAGCTACGCCGTAAAAAATAAATAAATAACGAAAATACACACACACTCGCACGCACGCACACAAAACACGAGACACGAGGTGCTGGTGATGGATGTCAAACTGAATGTGAGTTTAACGTACAGATTGTCGTTAGGACAGGAGAAGAGTAAAGTATATAGTTGGACTAAGATTTCTACACATACTTAACGGTGGTTTATTTGTTAAAGTTTACTTCAACTGCAAGTACAAATAATTATTGAGGAAGGACATGCATGGTTAGACATGTTCAAAACTGTAATAATAATAATAATAAAATGCTGAAGTGACGGTAAACTGAATTAAGACATCTGTGAATCGATGAATATGTAATGAAATGGGCCGATTTAGGACACAATATCTATACAATTGTGTCGTTGATTTGATAGTGAGCGAAAAGGCATAGCAGACGAATTGCGATTTTATTTTATTTTGGTCAACATTTCGGAACATAATGACTTTTAGCGGGCGATGCGCGATGGTCACATTTTAGAACTTTATGGCATTTAGCTGGCGATCTCGCCCTACGGTTAGCGCGATCGTCACAATTTAGAACATAATGGATTTTAGCATACGCTCGCCCTACGGTTAGCGCGATGGTCACATTTTAGAACATAATGGGTTTTAGCATGCGACGCTCGCCATACGGTTAGCGCGATGGTCACATTTTAGAACATAATGTTTTTTAGCATGCGACACTCGCCCTACGGTTGACTGTAAACGTGTTGTTCAAAGTCGTTTAAAAACCAGTCCATGTTCAGGCGTTTGTCCGAAACGAGTTTTGATTTTTAATCGTGAGATTTGACATTTGAACATAACGATCGTTTTCGATTAACAAATTCCACTTCCATCTTGTAAAATAAATTCTAAATTCCGCTAAAAAGTCTTATTTATGCAGGCAGCCATGGCCTTTTTTACTTTAATGTTTTAATTACTGGTTTGATTTCCATGGAAAATCAAATTCGATTATGTCAATTTAAAAAGGTGTGCAGTAACGGGATGGGGAGGGAGGCCTGAAATAAATGAGCACAACAGAGTATCTTCCTTTACGCACCTGATGTCCTCAATCCATCCCTGAGAAAAAATTAGGATATATAATCACTCGACAAAAAAGGCGCTTGCGACATTAAATTGTCGTGTATTTGTCTTGATTTTGTCCTGACAAGCGCTGACACGGCAAAACGGTATATTTTGCGCCATCACGATGTCGCGTGACGACGCCCTATTAATGGTAGCGAAATGGCAGAGAACAGCCGCCATCATGAGATTTTTTTTAATGACAGTTGTTTGATAATAAAATTGAGGTATTTCTATTGTGATGACCGTTCTGAGTAAAAGCTTGAATACGTTTATTATATTGTGAGGTATATTCGTCTCTTGACGCGCCCAAATTATTCTCCTGTAATTCCACGTAATAATTCTAAATGTGGGTGACGGCGATATGTCGGTCACCATGTCCACGTGTATAAGTATTCCATTTATCTTATCAATGTGACTATAGCCAAGGGACCATGAGGACCTCTGTTGTATTCGCTCTTGCAGGTATGCCATAATTAGATACAGAACATCATATTAGAATGTCTTTTTATTTATTTATTTACTTCATTTCATTTCGCAAAATAGCGCTTTGATTCTATTACATTATTGCATTAATGATGTTTTAATACTTCATTTTTTTCTCATCAAATGCCCCGACTTTATGTGGAAATGAAATATATGTATGGCGATGTATAGGATACAAGACTAATTTTCATTGAGGCTTCCAAGGATGCATACTTTAAAAAAAAAATCTTCTCTCCCCCCCCCCCCCCCCCCCCCCCCCCTAAATATTCGCATACAATTAGGCAAGTATAGAGAGGTCAATGTATATACTAAACAAAGTACTGTCCGTATTTTTTACGCTATTAAAATTTTAATATTTTATACTTAATTATGTATTCAATGATTTTAGTAAAGAATTTAAAAAAAAAGTGCATGTTTAAGAAAATCCCAATTTGAGATATGTCGCGAATCGCAGCCTAAAACACTTTTAGTTCGTCTTTCTCTGCCTAGTATATCTGGCGGTCGCTGCAGCTGAGAGATGTCAAACATTCAATGATTGCTCACACACTCATTGTGCCAATGGTGTTGACCTATATGCGCATGTGACGTGTTTGGAAGATCATTGCACGTGCGGTTATGATAAAAAGGGTAAGTTGTTACAAGATTTTGGAAATGTCTTGCAACTTTGTTCAGTATGTAATGCGGTGTTTGTAAAAATTAAGATCTTTTTTCTCTCTTCTTTCCTTTTAAATTAAACACTAATTGTATGAGGTTTCCCTTAAAGGTCAACCACAAAGATTTCACTTTCATTATTGTCTGTTAGAATATATTAAAATATACTAATAATACTGCGTAGTATGTTAAAATTATATGTAGTTTGTGTGAAAATCGGCTATTGAAAGTTGCAAAATTGACCCAGGTGGGAAAAGATTGACTGAAATCTCTCCCTTTGCTATGATGTCATCAATTAACATATTTCTGCCAGCACTATATTTCGTATTGAACAATTCACAGTTACTCTAATATTAAGCTAAATCCGAGATGACAATGAACTATTAAGGGTGTAAATGTATAGGCCAATTAATTAATATACATTCGTAAACAAAAAATGTTAAGATATATTCTTCAGAATTTATAAAACTGGTCGCTGGATGATGAATACTGAGGGGGGGGGGGGGGGGGGGGGGGGGGGGGGGGGGTGAGGGGGGGGGGGGGGGGGGGGGGGGGGGGGGGGGGGGGGGGGCTTGGGGGAAAAAAATGAAAAAAAGTCTATCATGTCGTATTTATTCTAAAAACAATATTTGATAATATTGACATAAATAACTTCCTTGTCATATAAAAAAAAATAAGTAACGTTTTACAAACCTTCATATCAAATCCATCTTATTTTCATTTAATATCCTGTGTCTGCGTCGGGTTTCCACAAAAAAATATGTTTCTTAATTAGTAAAATCCCTTACATATCTACTGTTAAGACTTAAAGCTTCAAAATGCCCTTCTTTGTTGCCCAGCAGCTAACAAAATCGGCATTTAACATACTTAAGGGATTTTTTTAGCACAAAAAAAAAAGAGTGTGTTCGTGGTTTCCCTTATGAAAAAGGACAAAATAAGAAAGGTTTTAGAAAAAGTAAAATTTTTCTTTGTGGTCCCCTTAATTTAAACCACCGCGATTTTTTTCTTGGTTTCCTATAAACTTGCGCTGGAATAAAAACACAGTGGGGTTTCTTAGCATAAGGTGTTTGGTAGCTACAGGGAAAATCCAAGTCATGTGAGTTCCGGATATCACTATTGTAATTTTTATTTTGCCACCTGTCTGGTTTGTGGCCGACTGTAACCATGGGTTTTGTGTGGACAGCCACGGAATCGCGCGCCTCGTGGCACTGTGTGGACAGTTACTGTAGATGTTGACTAAAATCCTCGATTGTTTGTTTTTTTATTTGGTTTACCGCCCCACTGTAGTTTTTCAGTACTTGAAGACTTGTCTATTTGAAGAGATAAAGCGTGCAACACTGCGATCGCACCTTAGACATGTAGTATGATCCATCCCAGTCACAATATCCTGACACTGGGCCAACAAGTCCTTGAACTACCCTTTATGCAAAGCTATCGCCGGGTATGGGCTAAGCAGTACCTTTTTTTTACGACTTTTCCCTTTGTCGCAAATCCACGCCCCCCGATTCCGGGGCGGACGCTCTACCCAACAAGGCCCCCGGACGGTTTTTAACCCTCGGTGGGTATAATGGTCGTCTAATACGGAGCGGTGTGCATTTTTGGTTGAGACAGTGTTATTTGTAATCTACAGTGGATACCTTAACATGCATTTAATACATGTCTAAATTCGGTGTGTTATTGGGGGTGTAAACGGACAAACAAAAATCCAAATTAATATCTATAAGAGATTATTTAAAAGTGTATGCCCCGAGTGAGTTAGAAATGGCAAAGAAAATTCTTGGGGGGGATGGGGGAGTAATGGATACGTTTATAGATGAACTATTTTAAATTCAACAATAAAAAGTTGGCATAATCATGAAAAATAAAGCGCTCAATACGCTGAAGACTTCGGCATGATTTACATGCTTCCAAATCAAGCTTTTTTGAAGGGTGAACTCGAAAAATGCAAAAGTCATTGACCCAAAAAACTCAACTTTTCCTATATCTGTTACAGATACTGTAACTGGAGTAAGTCATTTTACCCCATTTTGCTCGGTAGTTTCAGTGCTATGAGTAATTTATTTCATAATGCCCCGGAGTGAGGTTCTATTCATAAATGCATATCAAAGGTTATGCCCAGAATTCAGTGTTGTGAAGTGGTGTAAGTTTCCCTTTGCAATAGATACGCTATGAACGCGGATTGATACAAAGCAGTGAAAACGATGTGGGAATTATGCAAATCAACTATGCCCGTTTTTTATTTACCGATACGTGAAACTGACGAAGCCAAACTTAAAAAATTCCTTCAATAAGCAAATTTGGGTGCAAAGTTCACCTCCCTTGAAAGAGCGGAAGTTTTTTAAACTCCGGGAGTTTTAGTGGATTTTGTTTAAAATCTTATTTTTCTGTAAACTTTTTATTTTCCTTTTCACAAGCAATTTGACACCAAGGTAATCTTCGTGAACAGGCGGAAATTTTTTAATCCTGGGCATTTAAGTCGGATTTTTTTCATTTTGGATCGGCAAGAAGAAATGAAAAACAAAAAATGGGCAGGGAAAATGTTAAATTTAAAAGGAAAATGTTCTTTGTTCTGGGTTGTTTTAATTCTTTGCATAATGTTTTCCCTTAAAAAAAAGGATTTTTATAGTTTAACGTTTTTGAAATTTTAGAACAAAGGCCGATTTTCTCGCGGGTGTCAGTGATGTCTTTGCTTTGGCGGGTAGTGGACGTGGGTGTCAGTCGATTTCCATAAATTCACTTTCATTCAAATTCGAAAAATTGGAAATAAAATTTTAGCAAGAGGTAAGAGTATTGTTATGCTTTTTTTCATATTTACATATTTAATGCTCGGAAAAGAGTCCATATTTTTCCCTGTTTTCCGAATGAAATAAGAGCTAATCTACGGCTGTCGGACACACGTTTTTCCCTTTGGGCCGTTTTTCGTTGGGGACTGTTTTTTCACTGGGAATTTGATTAAAATTGTCTTTTTTTCTTTTTGGGGTATTTAGATAATAGCGAAAGCAAAATTTTTAGATAGGAAATTTGTTTAGCAGAATATTTTTAGATTTGTCGGATGACTGTAGTGTTATGATTTAATGGTCGATGTTAAGAATTATCAGTATGGATAGGTATTCAAATTGTTGATATATTATATTGTAAAACATATATGATTTTTCTGTGTAAAAAAGGAAATTTTTTTTTGGTTGTATGCTATTTATCCCGGGGACTTTTCTTTTCGCGCCCCCTCGTCTATAAAGTCTTTCCCATTGCAAAAAGTTTAGTTGTTTGTACGTATTGGGGTTTTGATATTGCTTTCTTATGGGGTTTGATTTTACAACAAAACCCGTACTAAACATACAAAGTCATAATGTGTAACGAGTTTATTTAAAAATTTCAAATGTTTGATACGATTATAATAAAATTGACTTTAATATTGAAAAAAAAAGAAAAGAAAACATATCAAATTATATTAACATTGATCTACTACTCGTCTTTCGGTGTTAATTTTTTTTTATTTGGTTTTTGGCGGTCCTTCGGGTATTTTTACCAATTTATTTAAGGGGAATTGTATGTTTGTGACACAAAAATTAGTCAGAAGAGATGGGTTATCAGCAAAAACTGTTTAATTACCGTATACCTCTATAGTTAACAATCGGGGCACCTCGACCTGATGAAGGGGTGACGGGAAATTTCCGAGGTGTTCCCATTGCTATTTAACTGTAAACCCCTCTTTTGGGGCTATGTGTGAGTTAGATTTAGAAATAAAAAAAAAAAACAATAAAAATAATCATAATTCTTTTTTGTACATTTACTCAACCCCTTAAACACAGACTTTATGTAACATCATAAAATTTCTGGCTCAAACTTGTAGCCCTTCCATATTGGAATACCATTATCTCTTCCCCCACCTCCGCCACCTGATTGCAAAAACGTATATTTCCTTATTAATTTCACAAATATGGAGGTAAATGTGCTCACAGATAAATTCAGATTTGCACACTCTGTTTAAGAAGTATGATCAAACCTTATTTTCATAATACATTTTATTCTGGGGAACAAAATGGACAACACCTGATACTGTCAAACTATTGGGTCAGGTATGCAACTAAATGGTCAGATTATCTCCTCAGCGTGTATAAAGGTATCACGTAAAGATATTGCTATACTGCGAGGATGTTGATAAAACTGAATGTGTCGATCAAAGTTCAAGAGTTGGTCTTGGGAAATATCATAAAAGTGGGCGTAGCTCCTTGTTCAACAAGGGGGCTTACTCTATATGTGATTCACAATTAATTTAAACGGAAATATTAAAAAAAGAGTTTTAAATATCGATAATTCTTAAAAGAATTCGAATTATACTTGCAATATTATATTGCTTTGGTGGAAAATAAACAGCAACGTTCTATATGTTGTAAATTTAAAGTCTGAACGTGCTGGAAAACCGCGAAGCTATCACAACTACAATGTAATTAAAAATAAATATGCATAACAGCCATTCCAGAATCTTTTTGCAGATCAAAGGTCATCCATCTTATTTTCATGATCTTTTAAGAGGTCTAGAATCATATATTGTGCACGTACGAAATGCGCACACTTTGTCAGGAAAGTTTCAGATAGACATCTCTGAATACAAAATACAAATTACCGTTGAAATATGTATTTACAAGGCATAATTCGTCTCAAATCTGCCGATGGGAAGCCCATTTTCCTACATCTAACCTCCAATGGAAGCATCGCTATCATGTTTGGCACCTGTTTATCACTTCAGGTTATCAAATTAAACAAATCCGATCGCTTCGTCACTGTATCGGCCGTTTATGTAAAACCATTTTACAAATCTGTTCATTTCAATATGCTGGAACCTGGTGTACCCGGGTTCGACAGTCCAATCACAACAAACTCTGGACATTTTGAAATACTCAATATGTTATCCTCAGATTGTCCAATAAGCGAACCAGGTGTTAGTCTTTGACAGGTAAACGCTTGTCCACAAACACAGAACTTGGTTAAATCTTTATACTGATGAACAAGCGCTTTGGCGACCATTAGCGCTTCATCAAAATTGAGTTTTAAACCGTTACAAGTGGCAAGAATTTTGCCCTCGAAATCCACGATGGCTGCCTTCTCAATTTTTCCGCTACTGCATAGCGATGATAAAAGTTCCTTTAGATTTAATTCTTTATCACTACTCATTGTTATCAATCAATAAAAGCATTTAGACTACTAAAATACAGTAGCATAGCGGAGCGTCAGGCTTCATGTAAATATTTACGCTCCATCTGTTGTCCATTATGATCGATCTTGAATGAGGACTTGCATGTATACAGTGCAGCAGCAGCTTTTATACGTGTGTGCCACTAAGGACACAATGTTTACAGAGATAAGTTTCTGAGTTAAGTTTGTGTACGATGTAAAATTAATCTAAGTACTCTCAGTGTCCGTATAGTAATTATACATTTTTCGAAGTAGAAGCTTGAGTAACTTCTAAATGCATATTTGTAAAACCGCGATACCCTTTCACATTTAATGTCCTGATTCAATAACACATACCTCCTCCCAATGTAAACACACAGTATTCTGTTGCTGATACAGTTCCCGCAAGGAAGATATAATCTTGCCGATAATACCTTAGCTACCTTTATTAATCATGACACATATGACGCAGACGTTGTTACTGATAAACTATGGTATGTTGACACATTCTAACGTTTCAAATACGGCAGCGATATGTGTACAGCGGAAACATCTGTTGTGACAATATAATCGCATTCAACCTTTGCGTACAATCAAAATGCCGCTCAGTCTCTTTTAGTAGTCTCCCCTTGAATCTACGAGTGAGTAACACTATTCAACAACACTTGTGTATTGCTCCTTGTCCCTGAGCAGCTGGACATTAAGTAATGATACGCCTTGGACCACTCCGAAATGTAGCAGAACCATATCAGTGGCAATCATCGTTAGATGCATATCAATGCAATGCGATTCTGAGCCAGCGAATACGGGTGGAATGTAACATAAACGTTTTAACTCTTTCCCTCATAGAGGACACCATGAAAAGACCTATGCGAACAGCAGGTTTTATGCTGTTCGCTGCTCCTCAGTGGTCTGGAAATGAGGATTTTGTAATTAAATTTGGTAAGGTTTAACTGTGGTTTTCTGCAGATCAGGCTTTATGTGATACCTATTGAGGCGTCAAAATGAGTATATATGAGGGAAAGGGTTAAATAACTTTGTTATATAAGAAAAACATAATAATAATTTACTAAATTAGTTTACAAGTTTACTGTATGTTATTAATATTTTATGTTGTATTTTTCGTCCTTTTGTTAACTCAGCATCAGGAGGGTGTTACAGCTATCATAAATTTACACATGGGTCCGCAGCTGCATGGGGCGATTCATTTCGAAAATAATTGTAACGAGTGAGAGCCCTAATGTTGGCTAAGCATAAAATGGAACAATAAAGTAAAGGAAAAAATCAAGTCTAATAATCTGGAACTTTCTATATTATATGAATCTTGCAGATAATATATCATTTCGCTGTGATGGCTGAACATATTTCAATGTGCGGTATAATTTTATTGGCCATAAATTTAGATGCCAGAGATTTCGTGAGCATACTGCTCTTAACGTACAGCGCGTCACACAATTTCAAAGTATTTTCATTGATAATTTTTCCCAATTTTTACACATCGTTTCAGAGTTATCTCTTCCCCGTTGTATGCCCTGAAAAAAAAACGTATACAAATGTATGATAAAATGATAAGACCAAATGTGGGATTTTTTTATATTTACACATTTATAACGTTTTTTTAAGAAAGAGATAAAAACTCCTAAACGGTATGGTGTCGGGCGCGCTTTATGGTATAATATGGTGTTAAATTTAATGCTCCAATTGAACTTGACAACTTCCGGGGCATGCTTTTTTCCAGGTTTATTCACAGTGAATAAAAGGTAGGTTTTCAGTGACTTAAACTTCCCTGTTTGTAGTCAGAGGTATGGACAGTTCCGCAATTTCTGTGTAACACCTCCCCCTATTGATGATTTCTATTCATACCTAGGTCAAGTGCTCACAAACAGTATCACAAACAAAAAGCACATGTTCTTTTGTGTAAAGTAGGTCAACCGTTCACCATGTGTTTCACACGTACACAGGTTGGATAAGCCAGTTAATGTAAACATACTTGATTGACAGTTTAGGAACCATCCATTGAACCTGTTCTACGATCACGAAACTCGAAACACGACTGATTACGTTTCACTGCATCCATCAACCGTGAATAAATATACACCTGGCGTGCGTTCAGCATGGCAAAACGTTTGCAACCTGTCGCTCAGTCAGCTATGGAGTTGTCTTAGGACCATATAGCATGTTGTTCACGTGCTCCTTGTGCTGCACAATGGGTATACGTATGGTGGCGGGTTTCGGGGCGAGCTTTCGCATCGAAATGTCGAAATTTTCGGGGCGATATTTCGGGGCGAAAAGTCGAAAACACGAAAAGTCGAAGTTTCGGGGCGAGATTTTGCCAGCGAAAACACGAAATCTTGCCCCGCCACGCGAAAACATAATATTTCGACTTTTCGCCCCGAAATCTCACCCCGAAATTTCGACTTTTCTGTTTTCGTCATTTCGCCCCGAAATCTCGCCCCGAGCTTTCGACATTTCGCGGCGAAATCTCGCCCGCCACACGAAAAATCAATATTTCGTCTTTTTGACTTTTCGCTTGGCGCCGCCGCCATCCCGCCAGGCGAGAATCCAATATTTCGCATTTCGCTGCGAAATCTCGCCCCGCAACACGAAAAATCAATATTTCGTCTTTTCGCCATTTCGCTGGCGCCCCGCCAACCCGCCAGGCGAGAATTCAATATTTCGCATTTCCCCTTCCGATACGCATGCGCCAAATGATTGTAAACACATGTTAGCGAAACAAATCAAAGAAATGTTTTCTTCTTTAAATGGAAATGTTTATGGTGATAGCATCCTTTTAAAACAGTTCAAATTACTACAACTTGTGTCCAGAGCTATATATAAATATTAACTATTAGATCTTGAGGTTGGGATGTGGACGAAGAACTAGTGGAGAGTTGCATTCATAACCTGATTGCGTTTCTCATCAATAAAGAAACCAAGCCATTGAAAAATGAAATGATTAAAATATTATTGAATCAAAGGGAATTACTGTAAAGACTTTATTTGTGATTTTTTTGTGTGTGTTTTTTTTTGTTTTTGTGTATTTGAAGATTTTAATTTATGCAGGTATTGCACGTTATATGTACATGTACATGTGTTACGAAATGATTTTTGTGTCATGTCGACTCCCACCATACGTCACACCCAGATGTAAATATCAAACATGTTTTCTGATTCTCTCTCCCTCTCTCTCCTCTCTTTCTTTCTTTCTCTCCTCTCGTTTTTTTCACCCCTCCAAGCCCCTCTCTCTCTTTCGCTCGCTCTCTCTCTCTTACAGACTCTCATGTTCTTTTCTTTCAAGTCGTTATATATCATGTACTACATATTAAACTACGTTACACAGATTAGACCGTTTGAAAAATTATAAGCAAAAGAGGGTTTATGGTGTTAAAAGTATGGGTGTAACCAATATGATTTATATAATATGTAGGCATGGAAAAAATACTTTACATATATTTATGCCTTAACGGTTGACAGAAGTGATTTAATTCGTGAATACTTCTTTGCTGGTTTTTCATACACGGAGATTATCAGCATATTGAATGGGGTTCATGGTGTTGAATTCAGGTAACTATCCCTTGTGAGTTTTCTTGGTATTTGTTTATAAAATTCGTGCAAAAAAAATAATGAATCATAGTATTAATGCGCATTTATTAATTTTCTTCAGACATAATTCCTCTCATCTTGAAATAATTTATAAGAATTAAAGTAAGGATATAAACAGGGTGGATTTGTATATTGAATATGTATGTAGATTATAAGTATAACATTTCAGTTTACGGCAGTTGCACAGTGAGTTACGTAAATCAACCTATTTCGTTAAGACACAGCGACCCGTCGTGAGCAAGCTCGATGCGCAGTTGAGGTCTGTTTTCGTTAATCTATCAAAGCATTGGTTGCCTACAAAAACCGTTGAAGTTTTTTACCTTCAGATAAATCAAGCGCATTTGTATTTAATATTACAGTAAATGTAATAACAATTTATCTATTTAATTTCCATAATGCATACATTTAGTAAAAATCACCAATCATGTATCACTGTGTGCATGATGGCATAATATTTGATTCGTAAAGTATTAAATGTTATTTTCGAGTGAATAATTATTTATAAAAGAATTATTAAGGGGGTTAATTGGCACGTAAACAGTTTTTTTAAATTTATATTGCATTTCCTAATTAAATCTCAGAGGGGCGCAGTTTGGGCACTCAAGGATACATCTTGTCTGGCGTCAGATATTTTTGCATCTTGAATTCAATATTAACAAAAGGGGCTAAAATTAAATGGTCCTTTACGATGTCAACGTAAAAGTTCGAGTAATATTGACCTTTTAGATCTATCTAGCACCTTGATTACAATAAATAACCCATAAAATCGCTTACCGTGCAATAGTTTCAATATTAGAATTAACTGGACATTGGAAAGCGTCTGCGCCTGCACAAGGTGTCTGCGCATGCGTACCGGAAGGCGAAATGCAAAATATTGAATTCTCGCCTGGCGGGTTGGCGGGGCGCCAAGCGAAATGACGAAAAGACGAAATATTGATTTTTCGTCATTTCGACTATTCGCTGCGAAATCTCGCCCCGAAACCCGCCCCACGAAAGGGCAGAAATTAGCCACCATATATACGTCAACATCGGGGTTTATGACACTGTAAGTGTACGGTGCATACGGTTTGGGTCATACCATAACGCTCGCAACTGTTATGGGTTTGGTCCCCAGCTCACACTCTAAACGCTATGATCCAACAGGGATATAAACGCTATTGTTATGGACTTAAAAGGATAACTGAACGCGGGGAAGGAAAGATACTGATATTAAATACAAAATAAAGCACATCTGACCTATATCAAAACCCAATGCTACAGTAACAGCCTTATGTTTTATTAGTTATTGAATTTCTAAGGATCATAGCTTGCTTTATATATCTAATTAAGTTTATTTTATATGTTTATTATTTGATTGCACCTTACTTTAGATCGGTGAAACGTTTTCAAGTCTCCCCTCACACGATTTAACGCCCCCCACCCGCACCAGGAACGGGACGAGTGGCCCCATAAAGCAAGAGCTTGAGCGGTAATCGAACCCGATACCGAGGCGCTTGGTGAGTCATCTACGCTACCCTGACAAAGTGTTGTCAAAGAAAAAACAATATTTTCCCGTATTCCACCGCTATCAATCTACATGGTATGAGCTCAAATGCATACCGAGTTATATTTATTGCGAGTTCAACAAATTACAAAGACTGTAGATCGCTGTTTAAGACGTACATAGCACAAATCAATTACACACATAATGCAGTAACCGTGCATTTCAAATATAAGAAAGGTAATAAAATACCTTGCATCGCGTTTCGGAAAATACCTGTCGACCTAATACTGAAAAGTGATAGAAATATGTGCAGGGTGTTTAATTATTCAGTCAAACCAGTGCTTTGTATTTTTAATAACATATAAGGAGTTAAATCAAGGTAAGTATTTTCGTATGTTACCTTTCATTTATGCATTGATCTTAAATACCTGTCTATACATATAAATAAGTCCATGGCATAGGCCAAGGTAAGATTTTTCAGAGATAGGCATGGGGGCGTAGCTGGGCCAAAATTGTTGTGAAGGGCCGGGTTAGGGGCGCGCGAACGTGCATTTTCCGGCATATCCAGGGCCAAAAAACTTCAATAATACGCAGGTATAATACCGGTATAGATTTAATTTTAATTAACAAACTTGAATGCATTTTTCGACTTTTGAAAAATATAAATATATCAAAAACGATGTGCAGGCCCGGGCCTGGAGGGAACTAGGCCAGTGCCAGGTACTGTGAAACCATTAAATTTCGTGTGACACTAATTTTCGTCGATTTCGTGGAGGGTGTTATCCGCGAAAATTAATCCCCACGAGCACTTTTGTCAACAAAGATGCTGTGGTTGGACAATACCTACGAGATGAGAAAATAGATTTTGCATTGCTTACAGAAACATGGTTCTCCGATGAAAAACAGCACCAGCCTGAAACTTCAGATCTTAACCAGTATGGTTAAAAATTAAGTGTGGCGAACAGAAAACACAAGAAAGGAGGCGGAATTGCAATGTCATGTAGAACATCCATCAATATGGAAAAATTGCGGGCAAATGTACGAAAAGCTTTGAATATGGTATATGGCGACTGATTTTTAAGAATATCACATTACATGCGATTGGTATTTATATGCCTCTGTCAGCATCAACTGACAGTCAGTTTTGTTATTGATTTTTGTGATTTCATGGAAAAAAAGTATGCCAAAATATTCAAATCTAATGATCATGGGCGACTTCAATCTACATTTAAATGAAGACAGCAATGCAGTTCTGATTTCAAAAACTCTCTGTTCGCCATGGGACTCGAGCAACATGTTGACTTTTCTACTCATATAGCTGGTCAATGCTTAGATCTACTCATTACAGAAATAGTAAATGGCGTTGAGGTCATTCCTGTAAACTGGTCCATTTATCTCTGATCATTGTGTAGTGAAGACAGTCCTCAAATAAAAAAAGAAAGTATCAAAAGCAAACCGTTTTCCAGTAGAAACTTCCGGGAAATTGACCAGCTGATGCTTTCGAACGATCTTAGCAACATTGTTGTTGAGGAAATTGATGTTAATCATTTTGTTGAAAATTTTGAAAGGAAAATACAGATATTTCAAACTTTAATGCACCACTTACAGAAAGACAAAAATATGTAGAATACCTAAGCCATAGTTTAATGAGAATATACAATCTCTTAAACAACAAACCAGAAAGTTAGAGGACTGTGGCACAAACCTCGTGAAACTCATCAGTTTGAAGCTTTTAAAACTGCAAGAAACAAGTACAACTTGGAAATTAACAAAGAAAAAACCCGAGTTTTTGACAGAAAAGGTAACAAACGCAAAAGGTGATTCGAAGGAACTTTACCATTTGGCGTCCGAATTAACAGGATCGTAATCTAAATAGGAGAACCCTATGCCGCAAAGCGAATCTGACTCAGTCCTTGCTGAAGATTTTGCACAATTTTTCATGAACAAAATTGATAAAATACGCAATTCGTTGAAAGATTATATAAGTTACCAACCATATGTAGGGAGTTCCACATATTGACCATTTCGAAGAGTTAAGTCAAGAGGAAATTAAAAAGCTAGTACTTGAACTTAATACAACGTCTTGTGAATTGGATGTCTTACCAACACAGATCTTAAAGCAATTCCTTAATAACCTGCTGCCAACTATTACATCGTTAGTGAACATTTCTCTTAAACAAGGTGTTTTTCCAGACAGATATAAACAGGCTATTGTCAGACCTCTTCTTAAGAAATCTGGACTTGATTTAGAACTTGCAAATTATAGACCAGTGAGTAATTTATCTTTTCTATCTAAACTTTTTGAAAAAGCTGTTCTCCTAAGACTTAACGCACATGCGGACAAATTTGCCCTTTTACCAATTAACCAGTCAGCCTATAGACTCTATCATTCGTGTGAAACGGCGCTTATGCGACTTGTCAATGACTTCAAGTCAAGAAGTTATCGCTTTGATCGCTATTGATCTAAGTGCTGCATTTGATACAGTCGTCCATAACATTTTACTAGACGTTATTCATAAACAGTATGGTGTATCTGGCACTGCGTTGAATTGGATAGAGTCGTATCTGAGACCAAGGAGTTGTAGAGTTATTGTAAACTCATCTCGATCCTCATCCCATCCACTAGAATGTAGTGTGCTCCAGGGCAGTTGCTTGGGTCCCTGGCTCTACTTGACCTATGCTAGTACACTATTTTATGTCATCCCACCGTCAATTTCATTAAATGGGTTCGCTGATGACCATATCGCTCATAAACGCTTCAGTCCTCTGTCTCATATACATGAACAACAAAATATCCAAACACTAGAAGAATGTGCTGTCATATCAACTGCTGGATGAACGAAAACAAATTAAAAATGAACGCTTCTAAAACAGAATTTATATTGTTTGGTAGTCGAGCTCAGTTGAACAAGTGTATTATTACACATATTGATATTGCTGGTGACTTCATAAACCGTGAAAGTTGCATTAGATACCTAGGTGCCTACCTTGACGAAACCTTATCTTTAAGGAACATGTAAAGCGTAATGCCACTCTGCAATGTTGCATTTTTTCAGAGTAAAGTGTATCAGAAAATAACTGACCAGAGCTGCAACTGAAACCCTATTACTTTTACTGGTTATCTCTCATCTGGACTACTGTAATGTGTTATATTGTATGGTATTTCTGAGACAGAGTTGCGCAAAATGTAACGCATTCAAAATATGTGCGCTAATTAGTTTCTTAACAGAGGCAAATATGAAAGTGCCAAGAAAGCTTGCATGATTTACATTGGCTTCCAGTAAAGGCCAGAATCAATTTCAAAATATTGACAATCATGTTCAACTGCAGCACTGGTCAGGCTCCTGTATATTTGACACAATTATTAACTAACATGTTTATTGTAGACCAGGATTAAGATCAGCCAGTGATTCCAGCATTCATATGATGTGCCGTTTAACAGGAAAACTAGGTTTAATGATAGAAGTTTCTGCACTATAGGGCCGAAATTATGGAACAATCTGCCTCCGTATATTAGCAAACCGAGTCAAAAGACGAGTTTAAGAAAAAACTAAAAACGCATTATTTTACACAGTTTTACGACTTGTTTTAAAACTGATATTGATTTGAATTATCTGATATTTTACATAACATTGTCCGGAGCTTTTATAGTTTTGTCATCTGCTTTTATTAGCTTATTTTCTTTTTTTAAAAACATAAATTAGTAAAGTACCTTGATGTCCATCTTAAATCTTTATTTGAATTTCATGTTTTTATGCTGTTCGCTATATTTTATATGTATTTGTTTATACTTTTTGGTGAGAATATATGTATGTTTATTGTTCAACGCCATTGAATATCATGTATAGAAATAGGCGTTTCATCAAATAAACCGTTTAACGTTTTTCACTTTAAACTGGAAAGGCACATTTCACCAATAGCGTCAGATAAAACATCAATTCCGAAATAATTTAGAAACGCATTCGATTCCACCATTTCTGATTTAGGAAATATTAAACTACATGACTGATTAGACATAAATTCGTACCTAAATACGTTATATCATTTATTAAGAATTACTGATATGAAAAATAAAGCATGATGAAATGCATTACTTGGTATTCAAGTATTATTTTGTGCTACGTATGATTTTTCACCAGAGGATCGGCAATACTGAGTATAATTCGCTGATCTATCTTGATCTATCAGTGACTAGGGCATCGTCGAATACCCCCGACTAACTTATTCAGTTTCACTACATGATATCATGCTGTCCTATGGATGACGTATCGATCGGCCGTGAGTATTCGACGATAATCTCAAAAATGTATGTTTCTTTCCCAATGTATGGAATTATACACTAGCGTGTAGATTTGGTGATCGGAAGGTGCTCGTTGATTTACGTAGGTTTGCGTGAAATGATATATTGAATCTTGTTGTGATAATACTATTCTATGATTATCGTTGTTGTTAACCAATGGGTGTCGTCAGCGACATAAACACTGATCATGAGAGCATGCTTATCTAGGCCAGGTTGTCGTTTGGTTAAACATACTGCCGACAGTATTTCAGTCATTTGAAGACTATGTCTACTTGAGACAGATATAGTGGTGCCACACTGCAACTTATCACGCCGTAGACATGTGGCATGATCCCACACCTGGCCTCTTATCCTGACACCGGGCCAACCAGTCATGGAACTATTCTATATGTATCTGAACGCCAAGCAGCATTTGTAACGACCTGGTATATCGCGGTCGGGGATCGAGTCCATGAGCTCCGAGACAAACGGAAAAAATAATATTAAAAATAAATAAATGACCTTTATATAATAAGAAAGCGGGTAACTTCTTTCATTGAAAACGTACGTAGATATAATTCAACATTGGTATTGTGGTTTTAGTTTTTCTGTAGTTATATACGGGAGAAATTGGCGGTTTTGTTGGTCGGATCTCTTCCGAGCAAACGTGTTTTTTAATTCGCAAAATTTTTAGGGCTGTCAGGGGGGGGGAGGGGTTGTACCTTATTGTCATTATTTTTCCCTTCCACGCAAAATGATACCAATTTTAGAAATTCCACCAATTTTCAAAGGGTGTTACGACAATTAAAGCGACATGATGTACGATTTCGATGGAAGAAGTTACCTACCTTCTTATTATATAGAAGGTCATTGTTCTTTTTTTTCTTTTTTTTTTTGTGAAATGCTGCAGTTTTTTGGTCAAGGCAATGTACCGGATACCTTTGGTTTTATTTATTCAGGAAACATGAATGCAGAAGATGAAGACAAGCAACAGTTTTTTGATTTCTGTCAATATAATATCTTCGAGGGCAACATTCATAAACATATCATTGGTTTATGATGCCAGCAGTAAGTACATGCACACACAGTCATCTCCATTAAGAATAATTTAATAATTTAACATTTCTGTCATGAACAGGAATCTTTAAATTGAGACTATGACGTTATAAGCTTGCACTAGTCAGACATGGATTGATTGTTTTTAATTTATATGGAGTTCCCTCCCCTTACACTACGTAATTTTGAGTACAACCGGAAACCAGACATGCGTGTTTTCGTATGAACGACGCCGTAACATGGGGGTATTAATCACGCACTTAACTGTTAAAAAGTCATTATTCTGTACTTTTTGTTTTTGGGGTGGTTTTAACCGTTCTGTTAGGTATCAGTCATATTTTAAGCGTTGTTGTGTAAGGGATGTTCTGTGTTGTCATTAAAGTACGGAATTCAGTGAGTGCTACGTTGAAAGTCGTGTGTCGCTTTATGAAGGCGATGCACTACTCTCAATGCGTCGTGTGTCGCTTTATGAAGGCGATGCACTACACTCAATGTGTCGCGTGTCGCTTTATGAAGGCGATGCACTACTCTCAATGCGTCGTGTCACGCTTTATGAAGGCGATGCACTACTCTCAATGCGTCGTGTGACGCTTTATGAAGGCGATGCACTACTCTCAATGCGTCGCGTGTCGCTTTATGAAGGCGATGCACTACTCTCAATGCGTCGTGTGCCGCTTAATGAAGGCGATGCACTACTCTAAATGCGTCGTGTGTTGCTTTATGAAGGCGATGCACTTCTCTCAATGCGTCGTGTGTGTGCCGCCTAATGAAGGCAATGCACTTCTCTCAATGCGTCGTGTGACGCTTTATGAAGGCGATGCACTACTCTCAATGCGTCGCGTGTCGCTTTATGAAGGCGATGCACTACTCTCAATGCGTCGTGTGCCGCTTAATGAAGGCGGTGCACTACTCTAAATGCGTCGTGTGTTGCTTTATGAAGGCGATGCACTACTCTCAATGCGTCGTGTGTGTGCCGCTTTATGAAGGCGATGCACTACTCTCAATGCGTCGTGTGACGCTTTATAAAGGCGATGCACAACTCCCAATGCGTCGTGTGTCGCTTTATGAAGGCGATGCACTACTCTCAATGCGTCGTGTGTCGCTTTATGAGGGCGATGCACTACTCTCAATGCGTCGTGTGTCGCTTTATGAAGGCGATGCACAACTTTCAATGTGTCGTGTGTCGCTTTATGAAGTCGATGCACTACTCCCAATTCGTCACACGACGCTACACACGACAATGCGACACAAAAATTGGCATTCATTTCGCAAATGTCGCTTCAACGCAATATCATTTTTAAGAAATGTCGCCAAAGATGTCAAGTATCGTGCCGCAATGTCGTGTGTCGTTTACAACTGTGACGAAAATATTTAGTAGAGTTTGCCCTATTGTCATAAATTCAAAATTGGTAGTGTTTACCCTAAGTTCCAGCTTCCGGTTAAAAAATTGTTGGTTCCTGCTAATATTATTCAACGCAAGTTTTATCTGGTAAGTTTTTATAACTTTCTTTGAAATTAAGTTTATTATTTTTCGTAATTTGATTAGATGTTTACGCATATATAAGCACGTCGTCTTATAGAAACAGAAAACACCCCTACGTTCTTATGATATTATGGAAATGGTTTTGCCCGGGAGAGTCCATGATAATTTGGTCACGTGGTGTGCTACTACTATAAATACGGAGCGAACGCCCATTTTCGGGGAGTTGCTGGTTAACATTCAAAGAGTTTGTTTGTTTAAACATATAAGCATTTTGTAAATATAGGACTGGAATCACTTGGGGCTTGTGTCCGTATACTGCCGAACTTTCATGTAAGCACTGCTTTATTGGAAGGGGCAAATCAGTACACGGGCCGCAGCTGAAACAGTCCTGGAGTCAGGGCCAGCTTATCGTTCGAAGCCTAGATTCTTGGATAGGGCTTGGTGTCTGCCTAGTCTTGAAAGCCCAGCTATCTCGCACTAGGCAGACAGTGGCTGCAACTCGGTGTTACGGGACTGGTCGTTCCAACGGTCAATATTGGGGTGCAAATTATGATACAGCCTTGTTTATATCTTTATTCAATATACGTTAACATTAATTTAACTTGATTCTTGTTAATCTTATTTAGTAAATCAGATTTGTAACAATCATTGTTTAATCAGTTGTGTAAATATTCTTCAAATATTTTATTTCTAATCAATTGGCTAGGCAGGCCTCAAGGAAAATTTATTAATACTATTTCCATCTCCTCAAATCCGCCGCTCAGACGTTACACGCTACACAACGAATGTCGTGCGTTACGTGGTAGTGTTGACTCACGATAATGTCACGCGATACAAAATCAACGCGACACGTCAATCGCACTTTAATTACGCAAATATAGTGGAATTGTTTGCCAAGGTTTAACATCCCACCTTCATTTTAACAGTCATTTGAAAAGTATGTACATATGAGACAGATACGGCACACTGCAGTATCACGCCGTAGACATGTGGCATGATACAACTCCCGTCACATTATCCTGACACTGGGCCAACCGAAATAGTGAACACTATTCCAATAAGAAATTGAGTATTGTTAACCTTACTAGGTAAGCATAACGCACCGACTTAGTTGAATAGTATTCATAAAATAAATGAGTACCGAATAAGGCGAGGTTTACTCACTGTCTAAGGTGTTTACTATTCACCGAAATTGGAGAAAACCAAACCAAAGTCGGGTATAACTGTTTACCGAAATAGGTCACGCTAGTCACCTTATTCAGTGGGTAATGTACACCTGCTTATGTAAAAGGAAGAGTAGTATTTACTTATTTCAGTGAAAAGTACTCACTAAATAAGGCGAGTTTTACTTATTGCCTGAAGTTAATCCTGTTCATTACAATAAATAATTAGGTGGGAGTGGTGAACTCTTCTCACCTAAAATGTGAGTATTATTCATCTAATTTGGTGAGCATTATTCACTTAAAACTTAGGCGAGAAGTGTTCACCCGTTTCCGAAAAAGGTGAAAAGTACTCACCAAATTACATGAGCTTAACTTTTTGTCTTACATGTGTACTGTTTATCTCCCTGTGTGAGCATTTCTCACTGAATACGGTAAGTTATGCTCATCTTAGTAGGTAAAGAGTACTCGATGAATACGGTAAGTGATGTTCATTTTAGTAGGTAAAAAGTACCCGATGAATACGGTAAGTGATGTTACTCTTAGTAGGAAAAAAGCACCCGATGAATACGGTAAGTGATGTTACTCTTAGTAGGAAAAAAATACTCGATGAATACGGTAAGTGATGTTCATTTTAGTAGGTAAAGAGTACCGATGAATACGGTAAGTGATGTTACTCATAGTAGGTAAATAGTACCCGATGAATACGGTAAGTGATGTTACTCTTAGTAGGAAAAAAGCACCCGATGAATACGGTAAGTGATGTTACTCTTAGTAGGAAAAAAATACTCGATGAATACGGTAAGTGATGTTCATCTTAGTAGGTAAAGAGTACCCATGAATAAGGTGAGCAAAGCTCACATATTTGAGTTCGTTATGTCACCTGTTTGCTGAGAATGCTCATCCATTCTATAAGTTATGAGGAAGCATGCAGTCAGTAAAGTTCTAAATCTCTCTCACTCTCTGTAAAGTTCTAAATCTCTCTCTCTCTCTCTCTCTCTCTTTTGTTGAAAATTAAGAATAGTACAAAAAAGTAAATTTGGTTAGTATTAAGAAGGTGTGCATGAGATCATACTTTGATTGATACCTAAACTTTACAACTGTAGAGGTCGGATAAGTTCTCACTTATCTTTGGCAATGGTAGCAAAATTAGTCAAAACAGGCCAAATTTAAACAAATCCCATTTATGTTTTCTAACACAGTCTTTGTCAATTGTTACATTAACAAATAAATAAATAAAATGGTAGGAATGACACTAAATAAAGGAGCACATTCCATTCCATTGGAATGTTCGTGTCGTCACGTAAGTGCCTTTATTCAGGGTATCTATATTTACTATATATAGTAATAAGAAACCCTGCTTTATACTCAATAATATCTAATTAAGTGTTCGTGGATATTTCATTAAATGTTTGTTTTCCTTCAAACTCAATATTGGTTTCTGTCTTTATTTGGATATTTGTGAAAGAAAGGAACAAAAGTTTGACGTAATTATTTTTTATATATTTTGTTCATATTGCACGAAGGTCACACATACAAGCATGCACACGCTCACGCGACATTTGCCGATGCAAACTCCCTTCATTCTTCGGTACATGAGTAGCATTATCAGGATATTTTTGTAAAATTATTAAAAACAATGTTTCTTTGTATTAGCTCAGATCAAGTTTTCTTTTCTTCCATATGATATTGATTATGATGGAATAAATAAAAAATGATAAAATAAAAATAGATATATTTTCTAAAAATTATGAAAATATTTTCAACTGCAACATGGACAGTTATTTTTTTTTTTTTTTTTCAAATTCCTTTTATTTTACAGCGAGTGGCATTTCCCTAAGTATATTTTCTTAAATTAACACTAATTATCGCCTTGTGGAAAAAAATCAGTTTAAAAAGATCATGACTGTGTTTATCTATAAATAATAAACCTTCGCCATTTTGTAAGCCTACCATCATCTCGTGCCATTTGTGACGGAAGTGATTTCATT